>JAKSZT010054416.1:3379279-3455216 GCA_026826555.1 Tolypeutes matacus | reverse complement strand
CCACATTTTGCTTATCCATTCGTCTGTTGATGGGCACCGGGGCTGATTCCTAGAGACTTTTTAAACATACAGAAATTTTAGCAGTCATTTTGAGAAATGATTCAACCACATAATTTGGCACATATATACATATGTGTTATGTTTGTGTGTATTACAACTATGTAGGCTTTTATAGATAAATTTTAAAAGAAACAAGCAGATACTGGTTGATTCAACCAATTTCCAAATCACTAATATCTAAAGCTTAATGTATATACCATAGAGTTATGTACCAGTTTTCAGCCATAAAGCTGACATTGGTGGGTGATTTTATTCTTATAAGCAACTTCCATGCTGTCTTTTCCTATTTTAAAATGTTATGTACTGTTTACTGCTCTGTATTTCCCCTCTCCACATTTTTAAACAAAAATCACCCAGTAAACTGTGTCTGCATTTTACAAATCTAATCTATCAATTAACATAAAGTATACTGTCCTAAAACATTCTTTGTGAATTATTAAATAACACTACATTCTTTGCTTAGGAGTATATTACTATGAATATATATTACCAAGAAAACAAATATTTGTATTTATGTTTTATTACAAAGGTACGCATAGACATCTACAGCATACCTTTGTTTTAAACAAAAAGAATATAAAGTAGCCTTTTCAGAAATAAAATTCATTCATGTTTTTTTCACATTCAAGCTAATAATTAGAATATTTCTCTACCTCCAGTTCCATCTACTATCACCTAAAAAAGCATACGAGTATGCATTTTTGTATTCTTTCACTTGCTTAGAGACCCTCAAAAAGTTAATCTTTTTAAAAATTTTTGGATGGCATTTTACATATATATCCATATGTATCTTAGTATATATATGTGTATGCATACATATACACATATACATACAGAGAACTTATTTTTCTATCAATTTTCACCTGATTTCATCAACTTCTGTGAGAATTCATTTAGCAATGAATGAGAATATAACTCTTAGTCAGTGAGCAAGATCATATGAAATAGGAAATGCCGATTCCAAGCCCCTATTTAGCTTTGGCTTTACTTTTTTCCCCCCAGATCTAAACTGGCTTTACAAAGGAAAGTATAAACTAAGAAACTTTTTTTCTTAAATTATTTCATATAAAAGGCCCTTTTAGGGGATTTGGGTCTTAATGTTTTGCAGGTGTGGATATTGTTTTTGGTTTTGTTGCCTCAGTCCATCTAAATAATTACTCTTTTTTTTATTATTATTTCACTTGACCACTATAAAGATGTTCCTTTTATATATATATACATATTAGTAAAATTGTCCTCTTACTGCAGATTTATAACTCTAGTCTGAGACTTCCAAATACCTTATGCCAACATTGTAAATTTTACTGTGATGTAGTAAAGTTACAATTAAGGTATAATTTTTCTAAAGCATTTCATCTTATAGTTTGGGATAATAGTTTTAAAGCTGGTATCTATAGAAACCACTGTAACTTATAATCTTAGAACTTCAGATAATAATACAAAGAAGGATTATTGACAAAAATATTTTTAATGAGAAATATTTTACTGAATTGACTCTTTCTAAACCCAAGTCTAGGGTGGAAAATGTGCTCTTAAAATGACTTTTAGTCAGAGATTATACTCTCAATTTCTATTAGTCTCCACTTCTTTTGGTATATGATATATACTAAATTGAATAGGCTTTATTGGTTCAGCTAGATTCTGAATTATCCTCTTTTTCTGTGGATTAGGATGGTGCATTTTTTTAGCCCTTTTCCCTAAAATCCATCAGGATCTTTTATGTGGACTATCTAGTATTCTGTATGCTTCCAATGCTTAATAAATATTACATTACAATATTAACATAATAATAAATCATCTTAAAGTACTACACAGGCTATTAAGTGAGATTCTATTCGGTTTGAGCCAAGACATCAAAACGTTTTATTTTCTCTTTATGCATTCAAAGCAATTTTAAAACTCCCTTTTCATGAAGTGTTCTTGCATCCATAGATGCCTACATGTTAGAAAGTGAAGCAGGGCAGCCGTGTATCATCCAGGTGTGTAGTTAATTTGTTCAATTTATTCTGGGGCTTGAATTTACCATTTTAATAAGAGGGAGTTTAAAATTGGGTAGACAAAAATGGAAATAGCACCATTTTGTCAAGAAAATGTCCTTTTCCCAATGGCAATTCTGAAATATTTAGAGAGGATCACCAGTCCAGTAGTGTTTCTTGCCACCAAGAAGTGCTGCTTTGTATATGATTGGTTATGTCACACTGATCTACACTAACAGCCCCTGAAACCATGAGATACTTTACAGGTACAGAAACAAAAATGAAGTAGAAAACAATTAGGCTACTCCAAATATATCTCCACTGATTGCTTTAGGACCCTAATTTGGAATTACCATAAAGAAAAAAATTAACAAAGTTTTCCTTCCAAAGGTATATCCAAATAAGGTACATTTTATCTACCAAATATATGAATCAAATCACATAAATAAAATTTATGCCTCATATGTGGCAGATTGCAAAGTAACCAACCTTCACCCCCACCCCCTTTATAGTTTCCAATTTTTATCATGGAGTTACATGGTATTTTATTTGTAATTGGCAAACTAGTAGCTTTCTGAATATTTATAACAAGCATGTTTGTTCCTGCTACTTAATAAATTTCATAGGAAATCTTTTTCTCCAACAAAAACTTTTCATATAACCCTAAATGAATACAATTAACATTTTCTGATCCTCTTTGGATAATGTCATTTGCTTAAAAGAACAAACCAGAGTAGATGATTTATCCAGAAGTGATTCTTCTAAAGTGGTGCACAGCAAGAAAAATGAAAAGGTAAAATCAAAGGAAGCTTATGTTTAGTTTCATCCCAACTCTCTGCATCACTCACTTCTATTGATTTAACATTGTGGCACCTCCATATTTCAGCGGGAGGATCTGCCACAAGACAGAAACTAAAATGACCCTGGAAGGGTCATCTTGCTGTCAATCTCAAATTACAACATATCTACTTTTGGCTGACAGCCATGGCAGGCCAGGAGTTCAGCTCTCTCTCCATAGATGGAACAGATGTGTTTCAAGGAAGTGGGATATAAAGTGAAATTTTATATATCAAGTCTCATCTTCCTGTAATTAAAGTTCTAAACTAGGAGGAGGGTTTTGTCAGTGTCCCTTATGTACAATCCCTCTGAGTCTGTTTACTAACCCAAGTTTACTAACCTGTGTTTCTAATGCACGCCATTTAGTGTGGAGACTAATCCACAAACCCATCTTTTCAGCATTCATCACACTTTCTTTCTCTGTAGCAACTGATGCCACTGACTACCCTTTCTTCTTGGGACTTCCTTATCCTTTGTTGTCTGGCACTCCACGTTCTCATATTCTCTTATTTATCTCTAACCATAGTGTTTCTTGCCTCCTGCCTCCTCTTCTACAATGCACAGCCTAGTACCAGGCACATAATAAACATGCAATAATAAATATTTTGCAAAGGATGAATAATTATATGAATGCCCTTGCCCTAAATATACAGGTTTTTCTTTAGTCCTCTTTACCTTCTTTTTAATAAGATTTTACTTAATAATCATATTCATGCTCACAACTCCAATTATTGTCTCTTTGTGAATGTCTCCCAATTTCTAGCTCTGGGACTTACTGCTTTCCATCATCAGAGCCACATTCCCAGCCTGCTCTTTTCCTTTTCCACATGACTGTACTCTGACACCTCAAAGTTGGCAAGTTCAAAAAGTGTATCTGATCATCCAATAAACCCAGCCACCTCTTCCTAGAACTACTGCTCTCCAGCATGCATAAGTAAGGATAAAACCATCCCAAATGAAAACTTCTGGCTGACAGGTTTGATAAAGCAGACAACTCAGTATTCTGTCAAGGGAGGCAAAATTTAGTTTTCCAAATTCTCATTTCTATATCAAGTTGCCCCCTAACTGGTTTCACCCTTACCTCTGTCCAATAACTACTCCAGTCTGCAGCCAATGTGATCCATTCAAAAGGCAAACCTGTTGTTACTCTCCACCACTTAATGGCTTCCCATAGCTCTCAAAATAAAGATAACAACCTTAAGAGGCTACAGAGCTTGACAGGCACCCATCCCTGACTTCCTCTCAGACCTCATCTCATAGACTCTTCCCTACATTCATGACCCTCCAGCCACTCTGACCTTCTATCATTTCCTCAAAGAAGCTGCATATATCCTTGTCTCAGGGTCTTTGCTGATACTGTCCCACTGCCTGAAACACATATGCCCTCACCTGGTTAACCTGAATCCATTCTTTGAATCTCAGCTCAGATGTCACAACACAGGGAGATCTCTCCTGATCCTGGAGAAGAGGCCAGGACTCCTCTAAATACCCACTTGGCACTGTATTTCCTTTCCTCATACCGCCTGTCCCCGAATTGAAATGGTGTATTTGTGTGGCTACTTCCCCTTTGAGTTTGATTGTTCACCATCACCTCTTCAAAGCTTAGCACTGTGCACAGCACATATTAGACACTCTGGAAATATTTACTGGATGATTTAATTTATGAAAATAGTGTGCTAGTATTTCACACTGTGTTTTCCCTGGTGGTTTCTATTAGGAACCTGGCATCAGTGTTATACAAAAGGCAATGGAGATAAGAGGGATAAGAGCCTCTTAAAGATTTGGAAATGAGGGTTTAAGCACAGAGGCACCATTCAAAGAATCCCCACAGAGATATGCAAAATCAACCTTAAAGAAGTACTTGCAACCTAGAGCCAGACCTAACTCAAGGTCTTTCCATTTCTAAAGAAAGAGTGTGGCAACCTTAAAGGGAGTGCATCAAAAATGGAGCAAAGAAAACAAAATTAATGGAGGGAAATTTGCAGTTCTAATTCATTCCTTGTCTAAGGAACAGAGTGCCCAGTGAAGTTGACAGGTAAATTCTAATGATAGATGAATCCATCAGCTGTCTCTTCTCAGCCCTATACCATTAAATATTTAAGTCACGTAATGTCCTCCCTGTTCTGATGCCCTCAAACTACTTGTGGGCATCCATATACTTGTGTGGCTTGCCTTTCATTCATTCAGCCATTCATTCATAAAGGTATTGAGCATCTATCATGGGCCATGCCTTAAGATTATAGTGGTAAGCAAGAAAGAGCTGGTCTCTGCCCTTACAGAGCTTATATTACAGTCTGGTGTGTGACATAGACCACTGAAAAAGCAACTTATCATAAGAAGTGTTGGGTCCTATAGTGGGCTTATGCTGCCTCCTGAAGATCCTTTCTTTGGAGAACCTCTTCCTCTTATCCTTGTCATCCTAGTGAAGGCATCCATTGCCATGACCTACCATGCTACAATACCACTCCAACCCTATCACCACTACCACGGACGACACAAGACTAAACCAAGCCAATCAGAATCCTTACTGAAATTTGTAAATGGAGCTGGAATTGAGACAGCCTCTCTTTTTGGATTTTCAGTTATGTGGATGTAGGGTTGGGACTGCCAGTAACCTGGGAAGTAGAGTCTTCAGATTTATCAAATAAAAATACCATATAAGAGGTCAGGTTAAATTTGAATTTCAGATAAACAGCAAATAACTTCTTAATTTACATCCCAAACATTGCAAAAAACTATTCATTGTTTATCTGAAATTCAAATTTAACTAGGTGCCCCGTCTTTTACCTGGCAACTCTACCGAGGAGAGAAGATATTTGCAGAATAGTGCCAATAACCTGGCCTGAGAGAAACAAGTAAGGATGAAAATAGAGATAAAAAGATGCAAAGGGCCCTTGGGTACAACTGTACATCAACTTCCAAGTTCTGCTCCTTCCCAGTTAAGTGAGCCACTGTATATATATATATATTTGCTTGAGTTGTACTTAGTTGGGCTTTTGTCACTATAACCTGAAAGGCATGACAAATATAAGACTGATAATAAGAGGATTGCTGGATGCTATGGGACTGTGCAACAGGTTCACTTAACATAATCTAGGAAACAGCATCTAAATTGAGACTTGCAGAATGAGTAGGAGTTAGCTGATTAAATAGAGATAATGTTTGGCACAGAGTCATTGCTCAATGAATATTTGTCAAGTGAAATAGATTAAAAAAATAATTGGCATGCACTCACCTTTCACTCTGTTTCCATTGCTTCATTTGCATCTTGTTCTGGTATGCATGGCTCTGGGGTTTCAAACCTGCAGCAAAGATCATCAGACTGTACTCCATTTTCTCTCGAATCATGGCTCTTGAGCAACTTTCTATGGATATGCCAAACATGATTGCTCATTAAATATATCTGCCTACTTATCTTGAAGGCAGCTTTTGGTCCGTCTCTGGAGTAATGTTTATCTTTCATTTCTTCTCAGGTTTTCTTCAGGATATCCTGAATTATCTTGTGTTAACCTTACTCCCACTACAGGTTTTTGTGTGTGTGTGTTTTTTCCTAATAATAGAAGCTGAATGTGGCTGTTCTTTGGTCCTCAGTACCTTATGGAATCTACAATTCTATTTCATATTCTGTAACATTGATCTTGTTCCTTAACCCCATGACTCAAACCCTACAAAATATAATTATTGCTTAGTCTCATTATACACAGGGTTGGTTGACACATAAGGCTGCACAGGCTGTGCGCTGTAAACTTACGGGGTGACATAGATTCACATAGACTGCAAAGTGAATGGCATGCCCTGGAGCTGTGTCCCTAATTATGCAAAAGAGAAAATAATTGAACCAAAGTAAATGAGGAATTAAGAGACCTGGGTCCTAGTTTGGTTTCAGCTCATAGCCATATGAGCTTTCATTTCTTTATCTACAAAAAGGATATTGGATTAGATGATATCTAAGTTATCTTACAGATGCCAATGTTTGTGATTTATATTTTAAATGGTAGTCAAGTGGTTCAACGAAAGGAAGATACTCTTCAAATTCTAAACTTTGGTCACATCTCTCGTGATAGGGTGGTTTGTGGATAAAATTTATACTTTGAAAACTTTAAATTAGAAATTATTTATGTTCCTGAAAGATCTTTCTTCCAAGCAACTGTGTTTGGTTGCTGTTGACATCCCCAGAATAGGACCATCCCTTTGGGCATGAGTGAGGCATACTCATTAGTTTTCCACCCAATCTGATATATTTTCTCCTTTAAAAGTCACTAACACCCAGAGGGGAGAAAAATTAAATTTACACACAATTAAATAATTTAGAGATTTTATGTTTTTAGAAGAAAGTATAAGCTATCTTACTCATTCACTTGTAAACTTAAGACTACAAAGTATAGAGCTCTACTAATAATCAATATTATGCCCAGTTAACAGAGAGGGACTGCCTCTCATTCTGCCTATGCATATACCAGGCCACCATTCATTCAATCAACAAACATTTATTGAGCACCGACTATATGTCAGATACTGTTCTAGGAACTAAAGATACATCAGTGAACCAAACAGACAGAAATTCTTGCCCTATAGAGCTTATTTTCTAGTGGAGGAAGAAATCAAGAAACAGGATTAAAAAGTAAAGAATATGGTACTTTAAAGAGATAAGTACTAAGAAAAAAAGATAACACAGGGTATGGAGTTAGGCAGTGTCTGTATGGGGAGAGGCTTGCATTCCTAGAGAGAGTGGGCAGGTAACATCTGAGTAAACCCTTGAGGGAGGTGGGGAACTGCCAAACTGTAGGGGAAGGTGGTCCAGGCAGAGGGTACAGCAAGCACAAGGACTCTGAGGGGGAAAATGCCTAGAGAATATGAGGGCAACAGCAAGAGACCTCTGTGGCTGGGGGAAGTGAGGGAAGGGGCAAGCAAAAGGAGATGAAGTCTTAGAGGTATCAGGCACCATATCTTTTAAGCCTTAAAGACCTTTGCAAAACTGTAGCTTTTACTTTGAATGAGGTGGGAAACCAGTGGAGAGTTCTTGGCTGAGAGCTGATTTAGGTTTAATAGGATCAGTCTGGCTGCTCTTTTGAGAATTAGCTTAAGAGAATCCAGGGTAGAAGCAGGGAGACCATCAGGAGGCCTTATTTAAAGACTTTGTTCCCTAATAGTTGCTACTATCACTAATTGTTTTATTCACTCTAGATAAGTTCTACATGTCCGGATTTTAGCATTACTATATACTTTTAATTATTTTTTTTCTTACCATTTGACTTTGAAGCCCAACGATGTACAATTTGGGGCTGAGGAAATGATAATGGATATACTTGAATATCAATAAATGGATCCTTTCCTCAGGATTTCAATTTCATCCATGAAACAGAAGGGGAGATTTTAAACAACATTACCCTTGTTCCTTGATGTCACAAGTCAAAAAGCAACTCCTCTGCAGCCAGAGGGGAACTTAATTGTTGGTTCCTGAGAAGTTGTACTATGGCTGAAGGAATAAGAAAAAATTTTGGATTACTGAATGAAAGAAAGAAGGGAGGAAAGATGTGTGAGCTTAGGGAAAGGATTTTATAATGTACCCAAGTTGGGTAAATGATAAATGTACATAATTAATCATAGACACCATTTTGGCAAATGATATTTTTAAATGATAGAGGCAATTATCTGTACAATTACTTATATATAGGAATGCATTATTTTCTGACTTTCAACAGGCAGTCTACCTTACAAAACCTGTAAGGAATAGACTTGCCTAATTTAGCATCCCAGTGTGTAACTCAATCTAAAGAGGAAATTTTTTGGTGGTTTGAGGAGACCCAGAAGAGGAATAAAATAATATTCCTTCTTGGTTCTAGTACTAATATCTTTGTGAAACTATTTAATCACTTATTGTTTCAATTTCAAGCCATAAAAAGATAGATAAAAAAAAATAGGTTATACACAAACTCCTTCTGTAGAATATAAAATAAATTTCTTAGTACCTTTCCAAAAAGTGTTCTAGAAACAAATTGAAAAACTTGTGAAAATAATGAAAATATTTGCTACTTTCTATGAAAAATATTAAAATGAGAGAGAAATTTTCAGCACCTATAATAAGCAATGATCTTTTTTCTAACTTAATTGGATGAATATATTTTCTCCTATTTCTTTAACCTAATGGTCTTATCCGGTAGACATTGTTTCACATCTGGCTCGGCAATTTACCAGGATTCTAACCTTGAGCAAGTTACTAAATATTGCTCAGCCTCGATTTCGTTTTAAAAGTGGAGCTAATCATATCAATTTCTTAAGATTTTCTATGAGCAATATTTATCAAGAACCTGGTCTTATGTCAAAGATTCAGTACATGTTCAATATGGTACATATTATTAATGTTGCCCCACCCCTTATTTGAAGTACTTTAGTAACATAATTCACAATGTTATTCTATCTTTGATTCATTCTACCAACCTGTATATTTATGCTGACTGCCATGCACAGATACAATATATCATTGTAAGTAAATGTTATTTTGGACCAGTAAGGAAAGGATGGATTATTTAGAAAGTGTCTAGTTAGCAATTTCAACCTTTAACTCATATGGTCTAAAACTGGGCTGTCCAATACAATAGCCACATCACATATGGCTCCTGAGCACTTGAAATGTGGCTATTCTGAATTAAGGTGTACTGTAAATGTAAAACACACTCCAGATTTTGAAGACTCATTATTGAAAAAGGTTGTAAAAGAAGTATGTATGCAAACTATCTCAGGATTTTTTTTCATACTGATTACAAGTTGAAATTTTAATCTCTTGGATATTTTGGGTTAAATAAAATATATATTAAGTGGATTTTTAAAAACTTTTTTAGTGTGGCTACTAAGAAATTTAAAATTTTGTTGCCCACATTTGTGGCTAACATTATGTTTCTATTGGGCAGTACTGGTCTATATATTTAAATACAACTAGGAAGGAAGGGAGGGAGGGAGGGGAGGAAGGAGGGAAGGAAGGAAGGAAAAAACCTGGGAGAACTAAAAGATGTAAGCCTTAAAATGTCTATCATGACATCAAAAGCAGAAATCTAAGAGACTATCATATTGTACTTATAGCACAATGCCAGGCACTTAGCAAACTTTCAGTCGCTGCCAGCTTGTATTATTTACTCATTAATTCATCTAATGGCCACTTCTCATATAGTAGGCCCTATACTAGGTGCCAGAGCTACAGTGATGAACAAAACAGTCCAGAATATGGTGACGTTCACAATTTAATGAGGAATACAAACAAGAAAAAAATTTATGCAAAATTATATAGTTCATGTTTTATATTGTTCTCAGGGGCCGAAAAGATTATGTGTTCATTTTCTGTCAAAAAGTTTGAACAAACTTTTTTCACATTTGATCCTTACTAGAGCAATAAACAACAATTTCTATTTCGTTATCGTAAAATATTGACAGCAGTGGAACACTGAAAGGCAGCTTTTTAATTCCTCTGGTAACAATTTCATCTACTAATATACTGTAAAGGTGTTCAAGAATAACATTCACTTAGAAACACACTCCTGGCATACACTTCTACATAATGTACTCCATTCTCATCCAAAATCATGCCTGAATCCTCCGAAAGTATTCAGGACACCTACCTACGGCCGGCTGCGTAGTTATGCGTGTGTATGTGTATGTGCGAGGGAGCAAACACGTTAATATTTGAGCGTTCGCAGCATCCCCCAACTCCCTTCCACCAAGAGGCTTCTCAGGGGAAGCGGCTGGCCGCCGGGGCAGCTTAGGGCCTGGCCCTTTGTCGTGTTGATTAGAATATGAGCGGAGCTGCGGGATTTACATCTTAAAGGGGATCAGAGCTGTGGCCCCAGAACAGATCTTGAAAGGAGGAGGGGAAAGAAGAAAGACTTCCTGGAGCCGGGATATGGACCGGAGTTTGGGGGAGTGAAGAGAGAAAGGAAACAGGGAACAGTTGCCATGCCTAGTTTGGTGGGACACTGAGACGTTGAGGAGAAATTGAAATACGGAGATACTGATGTGGGAAGAGGCGATACTGAGATTCCAAGAGAGAAGAGAGAAGGCAGAGTGAGCGGGAAGCAAGAAGATTCCGAGAAGCCTTGCTGAGGGTTATATTATCCCTTGTCGGTTTTCCGAGAGGCGGCCGTGAAGGTTTAAAATGCTTTTCATTAATTTTTGCCCATGAAACTGATGTTTCTACTGGCTGTGTACCCGTGTGACACCGTGCTGAGAGCTGCTTAAAACAGCCCTGCACTCTCTGGGTTCGGCGAGTTATTTCCCCGCTGGTTAGTAATCTTGAAAGGGAAGACTATCCTGAGTTCTTTGGTCCCGCAGCAACTATCGCAGTCCCTAGCACCCTAGCAGATGCTCCATAGATATGATTTGAATTAAAACCCTTGGAGTCTGGAAATAGGTCCGATGTAGGCATCTCTGCACACTAAATAGGTACAGAAAACAATTTAATAAATGTGTCTGGGTGGACCTAGGTAGTGATAAAGTACCAACTCAGGCACGACTTCTTTAGTGATGCCCAAAGCTGTTTTCAGACCTGGTTTACAGGTTTTTTGTTTTGTTTTGTTTTCTCACTTTTTTTGTGTTCTGTTTTGTCTTTGACAAGAAACATAGTCTCAAACTCACTTTACTGCAGCCCCCACTTTCCCTTTCCCCAGAATTGTGAGGTGTTGGGGTAGCAGAGAGGAAGTTCCCTAGTTGATCTGCCCCACCAGCTTGTCAGCACAGCTAATATAAAGAAATAGAAAGAGAAGTGTATGGTTGCCTGGGAGCCTGGGACAGGCTGGGGAGAAGTATATAGGCTGCACATTAGAATTACCCAGGCAGTTTTTAATTTTTTTCCTTAAATACTTTGTCCATGCATGTGGTGGTTTGAAGCTGTGTGTACCCCAGAAAAACATGTTCTTAAATTTAATCCATTCTTGTGGATGTGAATTCATTGTAAGTAGGACCTTTTGATGAAGTTACTTCAGTTAAGAAGGTGTAGCCCAACCCAATGAGGAGTGAAATTCAGGCAGAGAGAGAGAAAGCCACAGGAAGCAAGAAGCTGAAACAGAACTGGAAGAGAAGGAAGAGACCAGGAGACACAGCTGTGAGTCTTGCCAGGTGGCAGAGGAACCAAGGATCACCGCCAGCCAGCTCCAGAACATCACAATGTTTGGGGAGAAAGCATTGCCTTGACGTTCGTTGCCTTAATTTGGACATTTTCCTGTCCTCAAAACCGTGAGCAAATAAATTCCCATCGTTTAACCCAACCCATTTTATGGTATTTGCGTAAGCAGCCTAATAAGGCCAACCAAGAATAATTAAACTTGAATTCTTGGGCATCCATAATTTTTCTAAAAGTCCCTGGGTAATAACAATGCTTAGTTAGGGATGAGAACCACTTGGAAGGTTTGCCACTCTTCCCTGCATCCTAATCAAATTTGAGCCTGCATTTTCAGTATCAATTGGGAGGCCTATACCCCTTTACAATTAAGTCAGTAGTCTGAGGTAGTGAATCTTGAGAGTTTCCTTACTTTGCCCATAACTCAGGAGACCTGATGCTCCAGTTGGCCCAGGATAGTCCTGAACCATGTTCTTATCCTGTAGTAATTATTAATAGCTTCTGCTTTCACTCTGACAAGAGTCCAGGTTTTGGATGGTAAAGAATAATGTCACTATATATAATATCAAACAGGGAAACCCAGGCCTAGAGTAGAATTTTCCTGGAATTTTTTCCAACTGCAATTTTTTAAATTATCAATTTTTTTTGAAATGCATTCATAAAACATACAATCCATCTAAGCCAGCTACAATTTTAATATTCTTTCACTCACCACCATCCTCAGTTGACTTTCTTTCCAGTCCTCTCTTCTCTTTCTCTTTTGACAGAAAAGACTAAAATACCCTCCAACCAGACCATTCCTTCAATCTACCCCAGGGACTTTTCCCCTCTCATCTCCACATTTCTAGAACCTTGGTGAAGGCTGCAGCTCAAGGAAGATTTTACCATGTTTGTCCTGTTTGGGGGCAGGAAAAGGAAGGAGTATCCTGAAGCTCTGTGGGGCCAGACCACCAGCCAGCTTTTCTCCAGATCTTGAATAATTAGAGAAATAATCTATCAAGTACAGTGTTCACAATGAGAGGAGCTGTAGTTGACTAGGGAACCAGATACTGCCAGGAAGACTGACCGACAGGAACAAGGAGACCCATCGGTCTTCTAGATTAACCCAAATCACAGACTTCTCACAAAGGAATGCAGTGGCCAGAGACTGCCCTGCATTTTTCCTATCCTGACCTTTCTTCCTGACTTGGGCCCTAAACTTTAAATCCTAATGCCAATATCTGGTACTCCTTCTGTTTTGCTACTGGGTTTACTCTTTCCTCTACCTTTGCATAGTATCCTAATTCCAACATCTTATAATACCCTTGCCTTTGGCTTACTCCTCCTTCATGGAATCCTGGAGTCCATGTCTAATTCTGTCACTTGGGACATCACTTGGGACAAAGTTGATACATAGGCCAATTCAATGGCAGAGCGCTTCTGGCATGGTCATACATGAAAATGAATTTTCTTTCTTTTTACTACCTGCCCTGCTCACTTCTCACCAAAGCTCAAGAGATTTCTTTTCAGGGCTGAGACTAGGAGGCAGACTGGGACCTCTGAATCTGTTTTTACTTTAAAGTATGACCTCTTTTCTTGACCCCTTCTCTTCCATCCATTCACAGCTCAGGCTATCCACTCTCCTTAAAAAAATTCCTACCACCCTCCTAAATGATCTCAGCTCTCTATCTAACTTCTTATATGAGTTGTTACATTGATTTGGGGCAAAAAAAAATGGGTATATTAGCTACCAAATATTTGCATTTGTGGAACTCAGTTGCAATGGAGCAGGAGATACAAACTCGAATGACCTGGGGAACAGACTAACAGAGTACTGGGTGAAGCTGGCTGGTGGGAACTAGAGGAAGCTGGAGTGTGGCTGCACTGTCTAAAGTATCCAGCCACTGTTCAGCTGCAGTGGACTGTTTACACGAAGGAATGCTAGCCTCAAATGCTAGATATTTCCATTTCTCAAGAAAAGAGGGGTATCTAGATTCTTGTGAGTAAGCCACTATTTTTTTAAAAAATGTTGGCAACTAATTAAAAAATCTAAATTCCATCCTGGCTAAACAAAACTCATCTGTGAATAGAATCTGGCTCTCTGGCTGCCAGCTTGCAATGCTTATTACTGTGTATTCTCAGACAAATTTTTATGTCATATGATTTCAAGATTGAAAAATTGTCTGAGGCAACCCAATGTGAAGTCAAGTGGTATGAAATTCTGAGGGATGTCCTGGAAATCTACAGATGCTGTTGTTCAGCTTAAAAACATCATCAGCAACAACAGGAATTCCTGTTAAGTGACAAACACCCACTTAAGAAAATCTTTTAATGAAAGGAGCTTTCTAAACATCCTTGTAAGAGGTCCACTGTGCATTCTTCTGTGCCCAAACACTTCATTTTTCATAAACAAAATGCCTCTGTCTTCCATTTTAAAACATCTTTGTCAGCAAGGATATGGAAGAGGTAGTTAAAGGGGAAAATAATGACACTATTAAAGTTGGCAGTGAAATCAATTAATCTTTTACCCCTTATGACAGTTTACATTTTGAGTGACAACTAAGGTTATTTACTTTACAAATAGTATAGTTTTATTCTTGAACAAAGTGATAGGAAAGCACATTGTTTTCCACTATTACTGGACATAATCTTGAAAACATCAAGATGTAATGCTATAAAGTATTCCAACATGAGATGGCAAAAATGGCCAACTGACTAAAGCTCTGGAGCAGGGTTTCTCAACCTCAGCATGAGTGACATTTGAGATCAAATATTTCTTTGTTGGGGGAGTGTTCTGAGCATGGTAGGATGTTTAGCAGCATCCCTACCTTTACCCACCGGACAACAGCAGTACTTTTCTAGTAATTTGTCTCTAACCATTGCTAAATATCTCCTGCAGGCCAAATTTGCCCACCCATAGTTGAGAACCATTGCTGATGAAGAATTGTTATTAATTGCATCTTGGAATTTGATTCTCAAAAAAAGTCTTAAAATGACACACAAGGGGAAAGATATTGGAAAAGCAACACAACTGACTTCATCTAAGTACTCAGGAGAAATGATGATTGGGAGGGAGGACCTTGAGTCTAGAGCAGTGAATGACAAATGAATGACAAGAAAATTGCTGTGAGGGGCTGTAGGGATGGCCCCAGATGCAAAGTCCACTCTTCTTGACAATAAAGCTTTGATGAGCAGGAACCAGTAGAGATCTATCAGACTAGGTAGTCATATCATCTGGTGGGTCCCAAACTATGGGTCGAGAACATTAGCCTTCCTCTGAAGTGAATTTTCATCATATTGAAGGGTGGTGTGATACAAAAGAATTAGACATTTAATAATTTAAAATTTTTTTTGAAGGCAAACATTTTTTTTCTGTAGAAAAACTTGAAAGGTTGTAATAGTGGTTTGAAATAAACAACTCTCAACTTTTTCTTTGTGGTTATGGAAGAAATCATCAGTCCATTTCTCAATAGAACCCCATAAACACAAAGGCCAAAAGCCAGAGCAAAAATTAAATGACTGTGATTCTCAAGAGAAGACATACTTTAACTATAAAGTAGTCACACCAAACCTTAAGAAGAATACATGAAAGAGAATGAGCTAGAGTATGTGGTGTTTGCATCTGCTGTTTTACCAGCACTGTTTATCAAAATAACCACAATTTTCAAAGAAAAGACTACTTAATTTTTACAATATTGCTTTTTTTGTCTGGTAGGAACTATAAAAAATAAGTTCATTTAGTTTTTGGCTGAGTTTTAGTTTATTTAACTTGTTTCACCACAGTTAAATGCTTCAAAATGGCACCTTTTAGTTTTCTTTTTATGATATTTTGCTAGCTTAAAATCATTTTAGAAAATTTAATAATTAAAAAAGTGGTGTTAAAATTCCCTATGTGTCAAATTTTTAATTAGAATTTTTATTTACAAACACTCTATACTCACCAAGCAAAAACTCTCACTTCCCTCCCTCCTTTAAAATAGGAGACAGATCCATTCACTGTATGTTCATCTTCATTGCTGAAAGATGATTGCTCAAGATGAAATGGACAGAGACTGGGACTTCCTGCCTTGACCAAGCCTGGCCACTCAGTGCTCTCATCCAAACTCCTGGAAAATCCATTTCAGCAATGTGAGTAGTAAATCTCAAACTGCATTATTCTGAGGTTTTTCTTCATTTCAGCATTTCACATGCTTTCATGTCATACCCTCACAAAATAACTTTTGAAGTAAAATTCACTCATAATCGGTTAAAATGCATTTTACATGATAGGAAGTTTTTATTTCTAATTAACAGAATATAATGTTAATCAGAGGAATAGTAACTTAAATTGGAAAGATTTTACTTGGACTTTTTCTATGCAACAGCAAACAAGTTTTTACACTGACATACTGATTTCATTTTTTCCATGGCATTCTATTCACTCTGTCATAAAAATTGCAGTTCCTAGTTTTAATCTCTGCCACAATGAGAGATTTTTCAACATAGTAGCTTCTTGGGTGGTTGTCAAAGAGGAATCACCAGGCTAATTAGTTCCCATCAGTCAGGGGTCAGCCTTCAAGAAAGAGCTTCATAGTGGAAGCTCTGGGGGAAGAGAGGGAAGTGGAGAAGGGCCATATAAAGATAATTTTAAATGGTCCTGTATTCAGGGATATACAGTCTAGTTGGAAGGCTAGAGCCTGTGTTTATGACAAAGGTTTATGAATACCCCCACATACTCTTAAATGCAAAGAAGTTCAAGAGTAATCAGCATAGTTTAGTGCTGAAAATGCCAAATACTTATAGAGTAAGGAGGTATAGAGCAAAGTGATAAATTCATGGGCTCTGAAGTCCATGAAACTTGGAATGTATTCCAGACTGTGTAACCCTGGGCGAGATACTTAACCTTTCTGAGCTTCAGATCTCCCATTGTAGAGTTAGGGAAGGTGAAGTCACATCTGTCAAGAGCCACGTTCATGGTAAGAGTGCAAGAAGTAGTGGTTTTATCATTATTGTTAAGAGGAGGAAGAGGAGGAGGAGTAGCAGCAGTTACACACTGGGAAAGATATGTGTATCCAAGAAGGAGAGACATAAGTCAGTGGAAGGTAAGGAGACCAGCTTTCAAGGTGACAATTTGTATTTTCTAATCAGTAGGGAAGAACAAGTCATATTTTGAAATTAGAGTGAGAGAGGGAGGTTCGTTTTTGGGAGATATATGAAGTAAAATTTATGAAGTGTTAATACCATTTAGAGAGTAATAGCTGAAGGTTTGGTGGAAGAGTGCAAAAGATAGAATTGGTTCATAAGTCAGAAGACCTGGGTTCTGGACTAGTTTCTTCCTTCAGATCCCCAATTCCTCTACCAAGCAGCTGTGTGACTCTGGACAGAGTAAATCCTCTCTGGGACTCAAGCTGTTCACCTGTGAAATTGGGATGTGTAGTCTCTGAGGGGCACTCAAGATCTGTGGCAAATAAGAATCTAAGTTCTTGGGCACAAAACTGGCAAGATTAAAGCAGCCCATTAGAGTGGGAAAAAGCTAGTCAGAGCAGAACTGACAAAGATGGAGTTTATATTTATAAATTCTCTCACAACAGGACAACAGGAAGGGTTGAATCTATAAACTTGGTACACGAGGGGATGTTGCCTGTGAATTGTGGCCTGTGAATTGTGATAATGGGAATGTCATTAAAAGTGCTAAATTGAGAGGGAGTAATTATTTGTAGAGGAAAGGGAATACGCTAAGCTTATTTTTCAAAGAAGTTATGTGTCAGGACATGGCAAAATATCTTTAATATTGACTAATGGCCAATAAAGTAGATTTAGTGATTTGAAATAAGTAGAATAAATTATATTACATGTTTTAATTACTACATTATCATTTTAAAGATATTCTAGAGAAAAATCTGAAAAATTCATATAAAAGCATGAAGGCCCAAAGATAGCCAAAACAAATTTGAAGAAGGAAAATTAGAAGGAGAGGTTTGCTCCATTAGATATCATAAAATCCACTAAAATAATGTGGTTTGGGCAAGGTCAACCCATCAATAAATGGAAAAGAGGCTAGCCAGAAGCAAACTTAATCCTCTGTTAGACCTCGGTACATGCAGAGGTGACCTTAAAACCAGTAGGCATTGTAAGTAGCTTTGTTATCCATATGGAAAACTATATAGTTAGAACCCTGCCCCACATCACCCTTCAAAATAAATCTCAAATGAATTAATAACATAAATGTGAACAAATATGTTTTTTATAATTTGGGGAAGGAAGGGTTTCTTAAATCAACCCAGAAAGCATAAATCATAAAGGAAAAGATTAATTAATTTGATATTATTGTTGGTGAGGGTATAAATTTGGATGGCAATTTGGTAGTATCTTGTGAAGCTGAAAATGCAGCAATTTCAAATCTCTTTATACCTTAAAGAAGCTTTCATATTTATCTGTAAAGAGACATGATTAATGTTGCATGGTTCACGGTAGTGAAAAGTGGAAGGAACCGAATTGCCTTTCATTAAGGGAATGGATACATAAATAATGATGGAGTACTCCATATGTGTTAAATTTACTGAAAACTTGATCTACTTGTATTGATATAGAAAGAACTCAAAATCAAAATATTGAATGGAAACAGCAAGGTGAAGAAAGCAATTTTGCAGTATAATACCGTTTATGGATATTTTATGAACTCACAAAAATACTATTAAGCAATTATGGATTTATATACATGTAGTAAACATGTAGACAATAGCTGAGACAGGTATATTCCAACTTCAGGATAGAAGTCGTTTTGGAGAGGGAGAGAAGAAAATAGTACCAGGGATGGGCTTAATGTTCTTCAATTGAATGTATAAGCTTTTATGTCCTATACAAAGAGGAAATTTGTTAGTATTTTTTTTTTAGTAGGTACTGGGGACTGAACCCTGGACCTCGTACATGGGAAGCAGGCACTTAACCACTTGAGCTACATCTGCTCCCCTGTTAGTATTTTTAAATTCTGAGTTGTAGGTTTTTTTTTTTAATGTTTTTTTTTTTATTAAAAAAACAATATATATATATATATATTTTTTTTTATAAGATGCTTAGATTACATAAATGTTACACAAAAATTACAGGGATTCCCATGTTCCCCACCTCCCACACCTCCCATAACATCCCACATAAACATCTTTCATTAATGTGGCTCATCACCTGCAATGGACATACATGTTTTGCCACTAAGCATGGACCATAGTTCACATTGTAGACCCCACTCTCTCCCACACAGTTCTGCATGTTATATGCTGATATAAAATGCCCTGTATCTGTAGTTGTAATGTTACTCAGGATAATTCCCAAGTCCTGAAAAAGCACCTGTATTACAACTGCTTTTCCCTTCCCTGCCCCAAAAGTGTCTAGTGGCCCCTGGCTCCACCTCACTGTTGTAATTTCTTCCATTGCTTGAATCACATTATGTCTACAACAGAATGCCATTAAGTCCACTCTAGTCCATAGCTCTTCCCCCAATCCTGAAGAGTTTGGGATGGTGATGTCCACTCCACCTCCAAGTGAGAGGGGACTTATATCCCATGGATATGGTGGATGGGATTATCCTGCCTGCAGCTGCAGGCTCTCTCCATTCCCTGGGATGGCCGTTGTCCATCATCATCTCCTCACCAGATGACTTGGGTGAGTCCATTGAGCTGTAGAGTAGGAGTTGCAGCTCCACCGAGATTCCAGGCACAGCTGGCACATGGGCAGGACTGAGGCTCCAGTCTCTGGAAGTACACCTACAAACTCCAGCATCACATATAGGTTTGAATAGAAGGGTCTGATGGACCATGTGCAGGGAGGACTTACTTGAGTCTAACTCTGTCACTCTCAGGAGCACAGATTCCAAAGTAGAGCCCACTGATAAGCATCAGTCTCTGGAGCTATCCTCCCTTATATAGGACCTGGGTGTCTCCAGAGGCCTCAGGAGCCCCTCTGTGTGGGATGATATCGACTTTGGTGTTCTTTGAGATCCTACTGAGGTGTGCATAAGCGTTACCTCTGGGATGACCTCCCGACTCTCTATGAAGTCTCTTAGCCACATGAACTCATTTCTCTTTACCTTTTCCCCCTTTAATTAACGGTCTTTTTCCAGTCGTATTGCCAGTTGGCACTTGGTAGTAATCCCTCGTTTCCAGGGAGGCTCATCCCCGGGAGTCATGTCCCATGCTGGGGGGAAGGTAATGCATTCATATGGTGAGTTTGGTTTAGAGAGAGGCCACATTTGAGCAACAAGGAGGCTCTCAGGTGGCAACCCTAAGGCACTCCATAACAGTAGGCTAAGTTTCAATTACAAGAGCAAAGACTCGTAAAGCTAGTCATCAATAACAAGAACCCATCAGTGGACCCTCCTCCTTTGCCAGACACTGCCCCTGCACTCAGGGTACTGTTGCTGCTCTCTTGGAGAATGTGGCAGAGCTCTCCAGGCTGGGAATTCAGTATTCCCTCATTTATTGAGTGATTGTCTACCCACTGTGACCATACCCTACCCCTTGATCATTTGAACAATTTTATATATCTTTCATGTATATTCAGGTGAACTTCCTCCCATGAAACCCCCATCCAAGAAACCCCCCACCAATGATCCTCTCCTGCCCCCTCTGTAACCCTTCTGTGATCCAAACCTTCCTTGAAGATGAAGCCCATATAATAGCCAAATACAATTAATAGGAAAATGAAATAATAAAGATAACTTTAAATATAAGAGATAAAATACATGGTAACTTTAAAAAAACACTAGAAAGCGGCTGTGGCTCAATCAGTAGGGCTCCTGTTTACCATATGGGAGGCCCCGGGTTCGGTTCCCGGGGCCTCTTGGTGAAGGCAAGCCCACCCGCACGGCGCGGTTAGCTGACCCAGCGAGCACAAGCAGCAAGGGGGGGATAAATGAATAAATAAATAAAATCTTTAAGTGGGCAAATGGGAATCCCAGTGGGTTCCGTGTAATATTTTGGGTAATCTAAGCACCTCTTAAAATATATGTATATATATATATATATATATATAAATAACATTTTTGTAAGCAAATACACATATATGCATATATATTTATATATCATTTTACAAATGTTTGTATGTATTGTGAGAATTTTGATTTTTACCCATAATAAAAACAAAAAAAAAAAAAAAAATAAAAAATAAAAAAAACACTAGAAATAAAATAAAATTAAAGGATTGGGATATTCAATAAATGGGAAAAAATTAAAAATATATATATATTTTTTTTACATTTTTTTCCTTTTATCACTGCATTATTGGGTGTCTAGTCTGTACTATGGCACCTGCCCCCTCTCACTCCCCAGTGTCTCTAATGCTTGTTACATTACTCTTTATATTTTTTCCTGCATTTGAGATTTTTCAAAATAAAGAATTAGTGAGGTACAGTGGAAAAATCTTATCACTAATAACTTAAATATTATCTATGCATAATTGCTTGAGTTTCAAGACATTATTATTACTGCTTGGGGAATGTCTGGAAATTTTGTTTCAAATTTACAGAATGATTTTTTTTTTTTTCATTTTAATTCTTCATTTCCCAAACTGTTTAATAAAAATTACATGAGAGAGAAAACTTGCCATAGGCACACTAATAGTTGTATCACAAGAGTGTTCTTAGTTTATAAGGAGATCCATTACATGGTTCCACTTCATGTAATTACCAGATAAGAAAGGAAAAATTAGCATTAGAGTCCGGGGTCATTACCAATGGAAAGTATAGTAGGTTAGCAGATTAATAAAATTCAGTTCACTAAAACGTAATACCTTTGAAACATATAAGAGCTGTGTAAAATGAGGTACACCTGTAAATTCCAAAGTGTAACTCAGGCTTTTGGGACTATAGACCCCTTTGATCTGGTCACAAATTGGCTGCTGGAAACTAGAAGGCCTCCGGGACTCAAGTCTCGAGGGACCTTACCCCTGAAGCATCTCAAAACAAATAAAGTGGCTGAGACAGACGCTGGACCCAGACATAATGGCAACCATTTCACAAAATTAACCCCAAACGATGTGAACAGACAATTCTCCACATGTAATTATGGCCCTTGTTATTTTCCCCCCATGAAAGCTTTCTATTGCTTTGGCTTAAATGCAAAAGATAGAAGTATCCAGCCATGGCTGGCAATATTTCTGATCCATATTTCAATAGATTATCCTGAATTGGCCTCCTGGAAGCATTTATGCTGACCGGTTTTGAAAACCTCTTTGTCAGCCCTCGCCCTTACCTGCTAACACCCAGCTCTAATGGATGAAAGGAGGGGGTGATGATAATCACTGTCTGCCTGCCCCAGCCCTGAGTGCTGTGCCGGAGTCTGCAAAACCTTCTGTCTGGAGAAAAAAAGGAAATAAGGAGTGTAATTCAATGAATACTTGGGAACCGAGCTGGAGGGTTTCTTTTCTCTTTTAAAGGAGTAGTGATATCAGACACATAACTATGAAAAAGAAAGAGTTAGTAAAAATAGGATCTTTGTGAATTAGAATAGTAAGGCCATTTCAAATTGAATTACACAGGATCATGGCAATTAGAATTAGAAACGATCTCTCAGTGTTTCTCTGTCAAAGCATGATTACTCCCAATGGCATA
Source organism: Tolypeutes matacus (assembly GCA_026826555.1). Lineage (NCBI taxonomy): Eukaryota > Metazoa > Chordata > Mammalia > Cingulata > Chlamyphoridae > Tolypeutes > Tolypeutes matacus. Next base: position 3,432,679 of record JAKSZT010054416.1, on the reverse strand, counting down.
TTTTCCTGAGCTTAGTCCAGTCTAATTTTAAATGATTCAACTGATGGAGCTTTCTCTGCTTCTCCTGGGATATCACTGCATCGTTGAAAATAGCTAACTGCTAGGGATTACCCCCCTATCTTTTTTCATTGCCTTATTTCCATTATTCTGTCTTATATTTCCCCAATCCACCTTAAAACTATTTGAATTTTGTTTTAAATGGGTACAGTCTACATTTAAATGATTAAACCCAGCTGAGTCTGGGGCTGGGTAGGCTAATGTCTCTCTCTCTCTCCTTTTCTCTCTCTCTCACACACAATTACACACATGCATGTGAATACACACAAACATCATACACCCACACATGCACTCACACACATACATACACATTTAGAAAATATTACACAGCCTCAATGTGCTGATAAGAAACATTAATAAAGATTCCTGACTTTCAGTTCATTCATTAATAAAACTATCACACAAAAAAGCAATAACCTATTGATTTTAAGCAGATGAAGAGGCAACAATCAACCAAATGCTATTTTTGCTTTGTGACTATTTTATTTATTGAATATGAATAAAATAATATAGCTCTTTTACATAATATTTACCATAGCTTGTTCAAAATACAATTATTCAATGTAATGCTAAGGCCAAAAATTTAGGAAATATTTTATACAAGCTTTCTTGGCGCCCATTGAAACAACAATGACTCATAGTTTCTTTGTGCCTGTACTCATCCTTACACTAAATATGGTTTGGACTTTGAGGTAAGCTTGGAGAAAGAGCTTGAGGTATTCAAGGTTAATGGAGATAGCTTATGGATATTGAAATTTGATCAAGAAATATCTTTTCAAAAGACCTGCACCAAAAAGTTTTTCACACTTGTCAATCAACTAACCAATATCCGATCATGTAATAAGCATTGTGCCCTGAAAAAAAATGACAAAAAAATTAAACATTTTTCTTGAATTTTCTTGAAAATGATGGAATTTCCCATTTTCAAGGACATATTTTTTATGTCATCAACTCATAAAATTGTGAGCTGGAAGGAATATTAAAAATCACCTAGATCAATGATTACATGGTTATGGTTTGGAATGATGTTAAAGAGAAACTAGGCAGCAATTTAAACTTTTAAATTTGTCAGTTGGGTGAATTTTAATTAAATATCATGGATCAAACATGTTGGTTTACAAGACTTTGTAAGTCTTGTAAAAGTCACAACAAAGAAATTTAAAGGAACAATTTATAGGAGACAGTAGCCAAGGTGACATTCTTAGAAGATGAAGCAAATGGAGTGGTACGTAAATAAGCTGAATGGAAAAAGTTAATAATAGCTAACAATTTTTGATCCCTTATTAAATGCTAGGCATTATTCTAAAGGCTTTATGTAATTTAATTCATTTAACTCTCACAGCGACACTGTGAGGAAAGTAATGTTATTATCTCCTTTTATAGGTGATGAATCTGAGGCAAGATTGTTAAGAAAACTAGTAATAGTAGGACTGGTATGTAAAACCAAATCTCCCATATCTGTGCAGCAGGGAAATTCAATGACAAGCAAGCCAATTGCCCCATCAAACCATGAAAAGCTTTGGTAATAGGAGGCACTTTCTCAGTGGAAGAAGGAGTGAAGGGGTAGGGCTGGAACAGAATGATTGGCTGAAAAGGTATAAAGAAAACACTTAGACTATTAACTTCCCTTTTCCACTGCAAGAAGATTGGAGGATTCTTTATGGCAAACACTGAAACTCCTTGAAAAAATAGTTACAGTAAATGACATTGTGGGCCTCCTTAAAAAAAAAAAAATCTGAAGCGATACAAGACTTCATAAAATTAATCAGTGATAGTCACACAACTTACCTAAATCGCTTCAAAGAATTTAAAGAAAATATGACTAAAGAAATAAAGGATATTGAGAAGACACTGGGAGAGCATAAAGAACAATTTGAAAGGCTGCAAAGAGAAGAAACAGACCTTATAGGAAAGAGAGACATGATGGATGAGACTAAAAATACATTAGAGGCACATGAGAGCAGATCTGAATTGCTTGAAGACAGAATTAGTGATTTTGAAGACAGAACATCTGAACCAGACAAGACAGGAGAACAGAAAAAAAAAGAGAATGGAAAAATGGAATGGATTCTTAGGGAATTGAATGACAACATGAAACACACAAACATTCTCATTATTGGTGTCCCAGAAGGAGAAGAGAATGGAAAAGGGGCAGAAAGAATATTTGAGGAAATAATGACTGAAAACTTCCCAACTCTTATGAAGTACATAAATATCCATATCCAAGAAGGACAACACCCTCCAAACAGAATAAATCTGAAGAGATCTACCCGGAAACACCTACTATTCAGAATGACAAATATCAGAGATAAAGAGAGGATTCTGAAAATAGCAAGAGAAAAGCAAAGCATCACACACCAACCTGTCATCAGAAACCATTGAGGAGAGAAGAAAGTTGTATGATGTATTTATTTAAGGTACTGAAAGAGAATAACTGCCAGCCAAGAATTCTGTATCCAGCAAAGCTGTTCTTCAAAAATGAAGGTGAGTTCAAAGTCTTCGCAGACAAACAAAAACAGTTAGAATATGTTACCAAAAGACCAGATTTGCAAGAGATACTGAAGGGGGTGCTGCAGTCTGAAAGGAAAAAACAAGGGCAAGAGATTTGGAGAAGAGTTTAGAAATGAAGATTATTAGGAAGGGTAAACTAAAGGATAAGAAGACTAAAGGATAGAAGGATATGACAACAGAGAGCCTAAGGACAAAATGGATGAAGCAAGTAGTGCCTTTACAGTAATAACACTGAATGTTAATGGCTTGAACTCCCCAATCAAAAGACATGGACTGATAGAATGTATAAAAAAAATATGAGCCATTTGTCTACAACAGACCCATCTTGGACATAAGGACACAACTAGGTTAAAAATGAAAGGTTGGAAAAAGGTATTCCATGCAAATAGTAACCAAAAAAGAGCTGAAGTAGATAAATGTAAAATGAAGTAGATAAAGGCAAATTGTTTCTGTGATCAGTATTCTGTAATTTTTTTCAAACAAAATAAACACTTGCTTTAATTGAGGAGGGTGGAGAAGAGATATATTTTTGGATACTTCATTTTTCTTTAACCCTTTCTTATTCATACTCATTAATTAAAATAATCTATCTGGATCAATAATGGTTTAGCATGACTACTGTTGGACAAGATTTAGAGTTTTCTGCTTCATAAAATTATGAGTTGGCAAATTTGTATTTGCTGTAATTCATTCCAATAAGATGTGAAGAATTCCCAAATAGGAATTTGATTATCTAGAAAGAATTATGGCCTAAATGGAAATTAAATAACTAAACCAATAATTTATTTCATTCTTAGAGATTATTATGTCCAATAGTTAGAGCTGTAATATAAAAATTAGAATTATGTTATAATTAATTTCTATTATATTTGAATTTTTATTTACATTTATAGATGTTTGTTGCTATGCTGTTTTTTTAAATTAACTAATTTATTTATTTTTATGTGCATATATGTGTATTTGCTTACAAAAATGTTATTTATGTATATATATATGCTATCTGTTTTTTATAACTGATTATATTAAATCTAACCTGGCCTTGAACTCTCTTTTAAAATTTGTAATTTCTTTCAAACTATTTTTCGATTTATTTTACAATTTTACAATAAAGGACTTTTTAACAGCCAAAAAAAAAAAAAAAAGCCATCTGACCCTCACAGTAGTAACCAACTGTCTACAAGTCCTACTCATATACAAATAGCGTCCAATCAGATTTTATTGTGCCACTCTTGGTGTCTGTTTCTGTTAACAACTTTATCTCTTGATAATAGGTGCCTTTCCCTTGCTTTCTTTTGTCTCATTATTTTTGATTGAATGCCAATTGTATGTGTACAATAGAGCCTGAGGAAAATACTATTAATATTTGGAAATAGGTACGCCTCTTCTTCTGTCAGGCTGTTATTCCATGACATGGAGTAATCTAGTCAGTAGTTAAACTGAGTTTGGGTTTTATACCACAGATGTCAAGTTTCTTTAGCTGTGGGCTGCTTCTATCATGTGATTAGAGTGGGACCTGGGTGCCAGTTGCTATTTTTCAATGCTCTTGTTCCACTGTCAGCTTTCAGCAATTTCTGCACGCCTGTACCCCATAGGCACAGCTCTGTCCATGTTCCTGCCATACCCTTAGAGATAGATTGCTGTTGTTTGTATTTTCTGATGCAAGGCTTATAGCAGGACTGTAGATGGGGTGTTTCTTGGTTTTCTTAGTCCATCCTCAGTAGTACGCAGATCCTAAGTGCCTGAACCTTGGGGTAAGGACTTTCTCAACCTCCCTGCCTCCTCCCCAAGGCAGTCAAACTCTGCCTTGTATCTGTGGGAATATCGGGTAGAAGAGTTTCCTGCTCCAGCCCCAGTGGTAACAGGCCTCAACGGTGTATCAGTGCATAATTTTGGACCCAACCAGATTTCCTGCCCCATACTCAGGAGCAGATGATTCTTGCTTTTATTTCTGTCTTAGAAGCAGTTTGTTTTTGCTAGGAATTGATGACAGATTCACCTTCTGCTCAACTGAATATCATTTTTGTTCTTACTTCATGCAAGGATCATGGTGAGAGAAAAGAGGTTTCTTGCACCTGATGCAGGGCAGACAGCTTTTGCTTCTACCTCTCTCTAAGCAGCACTTTACCTTTGCCACAGATTAGGGAAGTAGGGAATTAACCCCTTCCCTAGTGGTAAATGGCTTTCGCTTCTACCCCTCTGCCAGAGGCAGTGCATCTTTGCCTGTGGTTTCCTGTTCCTCTCCTAATGGTCTAATTCATTTGCTTCCTGTGAGAGAAGGTCTAGGGAAGTGGGTGGTGTTTCTTGCTTGGATCCTACTGAGAGAAGCTGTGTTAGATCTATGGTCCTGCTCCCAGTTCCTTTTATGAGCACCTGGTGGAGACCTATGGAAAAGAGCCTCTAAGCCTGGATGTCCCCTATGTCTGAGGCTACCACAGATTCTAAATTGTCATACTAATCCATGCTTTGACTTAAGAATTTGTTAAAATTTTAGCTATTTTCATCATATGCACTTTCATGGCAGCCACCTCTTCCTCCTATGCTCTGTCAAAGGTGAAACAATTTATGTGCCCTGTCTGTCTTGTAGTGGCTTGTGACCCTTTGGAATTCAGTTCACTGGTTGCCCTGCAATCTCCGCTATCTGGTGTACTCAAGAAAAGTTACGATTTTGTAGATTATCCCTTTTTTTTCTCATTCTTAGGGTAGGAACAATGTTTTTCAGCTCTCTACACCCTAAGTGAAAGCCTCACTCTTTAAAGAGAAATGGGCACTCTTTAAAGAGAAATGGGCAGCCAAAATGCAAGACAATCTTGAAGAAGAACAAAGTTGGAAGATTTATGCTATCAGATATCAAGACTTCTTATAAAGCTGAAGCAATGAAATCACTATTAGTACAATGATAAATGAATAGATCAATGGGATAATAGATAACCTAGAAACAGAGACATAAAACATTACCTGATTTACAACAAAAGTATATTACTTCAGTGGGGAAAGAATGGTCTTTTCAATAAATGGAAATTTTTAAAAAGATAGAAAAAATGTAAGAAAAAATCCTTAGAAAACAAAGTCAAGTAAATTATCTTGAAAGCAGAACAAAAAAATGAGGTGATAGTCAAAGTGAAATTTAAAGAGAAATAAATAGACATAAAAGATAAAAAAACAAAACAAAACACAACAAACTAGTCACCCCAGACATTCACACTCATCACATGTGATTGTGGTCCTTGCCCTTGATGATTTCCCTCTGATCTTGGGAAGGACCCAGGTATATTTTCTTATAACAAGTCTACTCTGTCACTAAAACACTGTAGCTTTGCTTTTTTGTGTGAAATTGTATCATCAGCTTGAAACAATATTTCCTCAACTATGATCAGCAACTATAATTTTTTGAACAAAATTGAAAAAACACATTAATTAGGTATTACTTGCTTTTGTTTGGTAGAGGAAATTTTTCAAAACACGAGTTCTACATGAGAGGGAAAGAATAACAACTATTGTCTTCGCTGGTTAAAAAAAAAATAGTAGGAGGTGTGAGAATAGTTAGACCCAGGCCTTTCCATATATCATATTACTTTTTATTATTTAACTCACTGTATTTATGCATTTAAAAATACTGCAGGTGGAAGAGGATGTGGCTCAAGCGGTTGAGCTCCCTCCTCCCACATGGGAGGTCCTGGGTTTAGTTCCATGTGCCTCCTGAAAAAACAGAAACAAACAACAAGCAAAACTAACGAAAAAACCAACTTAGGGAAGCCCATGTGACTCAGTGGTTGAGCATTGGCTTCCCACACACGAGGTCCTGGTTCAATCCCCTGCCCTGGTACCTAAAAAAAAAAAAAGAAAAAAAAAAATTGCCTGTTATCATTTCAAAATAATTTCTACTTTTCTGTTTTCTTAAATAAATCATGTGCATTGTAGAAAATTTGGATAATACAGTAAAACACAAAGAAGAAAATCACCCATAATTGCCCTCCACAGATAGAGGTGACCACTATCAATATTTAGTTAAGAATTCTTAAATATTCTTTCTTTCTTGCCATGTGCACATTTTGGGGGACAAAATTAAGATCATACTATATATACAAGCTTGAACTTTTTTCACATAATAATGTATTGTGAACATCATCTGAGGTAGCTAGTGTAATCTGTATAATCATTTTTAGCATATAATAGTTCATCATATGGATTGTTTGCAATTTATTTACCATTATCTTATTGGACACTGTAATTGTTTCCTTTTAAAATATTATAAATAATATAAAATATGATAATAATGTAAAACATTTGCATATTTTTAAGGTAATTGATTCTTTTGCCGGACTGCCTTTAGAAGTGTTAACTAAATGTACAACTGTTCCAGGCACTGAATTAAGTGGCTTTTTACAGAGCACTAGCCAAACCTGGAAATTATCATTTTTATAAAATCCTCGACAATCAAAAAGAAACAAAAAGGCAATTTATTGAATTTTTAAATCTGAATTTCTATGTTTCTAACATTGTTGAATATTTCTTCATATGTTTATTGTGCATTTTATTTTCTTATTTTATGGATTGCCTAGTCATATTATTTCCCCATGTTCCAGGTGAAGTTTTCTTTTTCTTATTAATGTGTAAGAGCTTTTATACATTAAGGATATTAAGCAAATAGCTTTCAAATACTTTTTCCTCCTGTTTTCATTTTGCTTATTTGACAAATTATGCATGTTCTTTCTACCTGAAGGAATATTTCTGAATTGGAAGATAAGTGAACTAATAAGGGTCAAGGGGATTGACAAAAATCTTATGCTACCTTAAGCCCAGCTATGTTTGAAACAGCTGAAGATAGCAAAGTAAATCAGGAAGGGGGAGGCTAGAAGAAAATGGTTCTTGTGGCTAAGGTATATTTTGGGGAATTTTCCGTATTTGCATTATGTAAGCAAGGCATTAGGAAGATAAAAGCTGTCCCAGAAATCTACTCAGTAGCTCAAAAAATATGAATAAAATTGAAAATACATTTGAATATGAGGACCATAACAGCATTTTGTAGAGAGGTGACAATAATAAGACGTTATAGCAGATAAGAAAAAGTCTGAGGAAGAGCAAAATCAGAAAAATTTTCTTCAAATTAAATAAACTCCAAATCAGTCTCACCAGAGTTGTATTTCCTCCAAATATAACAGTCAACAAAACACTTATTGGCCCGTGGTAGTCTATAGCAGTGGCAAATTGCGTTTGCTTTGTGAATTTTTATTTAAAAGTATGTATCACATTGTAGAGCATAGTTTCAAAACTGTACATCTGAGTTTATAGTACCTGCCCAGTGATACCTGAAACCTTCATTAATATTTTTCGAACAATGTAAAAATTAATCTCACCTGGGTTTTAAAACATACTTTTAATCATTAACTGGGATGAGTACATCCCAGATGCCTTTTTTAAAATCCAAATCTATATATTTCAGATAAAAGAAGCTTCATCCAAATTTGAGAACTCGATTTGTATCTCTTTTGCATTTTCTGGTTTTTAAAAACAGCATTACTTGAACAACTTGGATGGATCTCAAGGGCATTATGCTGAGTGAAAAGCGCCAACCTCAAAAGGTTATATACTGTATGATTCCATTTATATAATATTCTCAAAAACGATAAAATTATAAAGATGAAGAGATTAGTTGTTGCCAGGCAGCGGAGGTAAGGGTGGGGTTGACTAATAAAGAGGTTGCATAGGTGGGTTCCTTTGTGTGGCTGGAACAGTTCTGTATCTTCATTGTGGTGTTAATTACCCAAATCTATACATGGGATAAAATTGCATAGAACAAACCTCACAAACACACACGTGAGTGCATGTAAAAACTGGTGAAAATTGAACAAGATCTGCAGTCTGTTTAACAGCCCTGTACCAATGTCAATTTCCTGGCTTTGATATTATACTACAGTTACATAAGATGTCAGCTTTGGGGAAAACTGGGTGAAGGGCTCATGGGACACTATATTAATAGTGCAATCTCCTGTTAGTCTATAATTATTTCAAAATTAAAAAAAAAATTTTTTTTTAAAGCAACACAATATTAACTCATCTACACATTAACCTCACGTAGTCAATTGTCAGAAAGGAAGCAAATTTGAACTGTTAGTAGCTAAATTATATGTCACAACAGTCATGCACTAGTATTAATACACTTTAATCATTTAGTGCCTATTTGCTCTTCCTTCAAACACAGTTCTAATATACTTGGTACACTGGTTTCCACAACTCCATTTGATACATTTATTCAACAGCCAATCATTTTTTCACTCACATTATTTTGATGATTGTGCCAAGTAATGTGGTAGACATGATATCATGATGAATTAGGCAATTTTTGCCCTCGGGGAGCTTATGGTTTAGAGCAGTGATTTCTACAAAGTGTTATGGAGGCTTTCCAAAATACACACTATCATATCCCAGAAATTCCTAAGTATCCCTTTGGAAGACATCCTTCTACTTCCTAGAATGGAGTGATGATGATAAACACTAGGGAAGGGGGTAGGAAGAAAAGAAGGGGTGCTGTGGGTCAGGAAGAAATTGGAATCAGATCAGGAAAAGTCTGATATATGAGGGCTTTAGACTTTTTTCTTAAGGCAATAGGGGAGCCATGGAAAGATTGTAAGCAAGGAGGTGGAGTGTGGAGTGAATGATCAAATTTGCAGAGTTGTTTTTTTTTTAAGACTACACAAGCTTCAGTGTGCTAGCCTGGAGACTGCCAGACTAGTTAGGAAGTTAAAATGTTGCAGTAATTCAAAGATGACTAAATAATAGTTGTGGGGTTGGAGAGAAGTAGATGGATTTTTGAATTCTTTAGGAGAAATAATTGATAGGACTTGGTGAGCAATTATTCTTCATATCCATAGGAACGGGAGTAGCTAAAGATGACCCAAAGTTGTCTGGCTTCAGGAGGAGCTTGGAGCAAAGGGATTTGTTAAATGAATGAAAATTTAGTAGAAACAAGATATATATAGACTGAAGTTCAGGAGGAAGATTTGGGCTAGGGATGAACCATTGTGGGAGTCAACAGTCCATGGATCAGAGGCTGTTAAGCCTGGCTACATATTATAATCATGTTGGGGAGCTTTGAAAAATATTCACCCTCATGCTCCACCTCAGGCTAATTAAACCAGGGGTTCTAGGGGTAGGGAGAGGGGTAAACAGGCATTGATTTTTAAAAACAAGGCAAAAAGAAAAACAGTTCCCAGGTGATTCTTATGTACAGGCAGGGTTGGGTACCACTGCTCTAAATGGTAATTGAACCTACCAGAGTAGATGAGAGCACCCAAGGAGTCCATAGTACAGTGATTCTCAACCTTGGCTACATATCAGAATCATCTGGGAGGCTCTAAAAATACTTATGCCTGGATCTCATCACCAGAGAAGCCTGGGAATCAGGATTTGTAGAAACTGTAAATGCAGTCCAGGTTGTCAACTATTGATGCTACTTGAGAATTAATAGATACTTTTCCCCATTACACTATTGATATCTATTTAAGATTTTTATATAATCTTCTCTAATTTTCAGTTTTAAAGTGAAAAATATTTTGTTATCTGTTTTAAAAAAACCTCTGAATGTCTACTGAGGTTCTAGAAAGAATATATGCAAAGAGTTGTTTTATTAATCTCTTTTATTTAATCTAGCATGAATATAAAAGTATATGTAATCTCACTTTAGTGCTAATGCATAATACATTTTGTCTAGACTGGTTATATAAAATGAATGGAAAATTTTTTCAAAAATTTTTTTCTCACATAAGAAATAATTGAAATACCAGAAGATAAATAAAGTATATACCATCAGGTATATTTCCTGATTATCTGCAGGTGGCAATGTTTATGAAGAGCTAGGCAATTAAAAAAAATGTTGATCTCTGCACAGATACTTTGCTGTCATACTAGTCTGTTCCCCTTTCTAACAGCACCTGTTATATTCAAAGATAAGGTTGCAAATAATGATATAATTATCTACTTTGGGAGATTATTGGTATGTTATGAGTGAAAGATAATGGATCAGTCACTTTGCATGATTTTAATTTTAAAATGTTACCAATAATATTTGGACAACAAACTTCATGAAGAAAATCAATTTTTAAGACTCAAAGAGCCTTGGAAACCAGTGGGAGCATATTTAAAAGGAATTCTCAGGGACTCCAAGACAGAAAGATTCCATTAACTCACTGAAAAAATTTTCATATATGATGTTTTAAAAGTAAGTTCCAAAATGTTTATAGAAATGACCATCTGATCTTTCAAAACTTCATTCTCTACTAGAGAGTACTTCCTTCATACCAAATTTACTGACCTTGTCTCCAATTATTTTCAACCTCATTCTTCTCTGATTTTACTTAATTGTCTATTCTCTAAAGAATTCTCATAAATGACCCTAATGACAATCTTTTACCTATCTTCCATGATTTCCAACTATTCTTCAATGCATCACTCTCTTCTCTGATTCTGTAAGGATAATGAGCTCCATGCTTTGCTCACCTGCACCAGTCTCTTGAGGGATATGTGAATGTCACCATGGTAATAGGGTACTATAGCAAGGTCCCTACTGGGAATGGGGAAAGGCTCAAGGGGAAAGGCACACCACTAGCAGAATGAGCTTCAGTCCCGTTAAATAGAGAGAGAATAAGAGGTAGATTCGAGATATAGAAAACTAAATTCTGATGCTGACAGGCTTTAGAAGCCAAATTTAATTCACTATTGCAGGGAAATAAATCTTGGTTTTGCAGCTTATCTCTCTATTCAGATAGAAGGGTAATCAAAATTCAGGTACCAGAAATATTGCTGTATTACCCCTGTGCTAATGAGCTTGGAGCCTGGAGGTGAAGGTGTGTGTGTGTGTGTGATATAATAAGGTTCTGGAATAAACTGGGCTTAACTTTAGTTTTTGAATCTTCTATTTGTAGAGGTAGTTTTAGAGTAAATTAGTGTTTTGGGGGGAATAATTATTAGCAACCTCATTGTATCAAAGTCACCTAACAGAACAAATAATCCAGACATTTCTTCACAGCCTTGATTTTATATCAATATTGTTAAGGGTTGTATCTATGGATGTTGAAAATCTAGAGTCCATAATTAATGATGGAGTAAATCATTTGGCAACCACGGGCTAGCACATAGAACAAAATTATCTCAAAATCTTCAATACAGAATTGAATTTAGGTTTTGCATTGTAAACTTTTAGGCAATAAAATTCTAAACAATGTCTTCCCTAAAACAGCATAGACATAATAATAACATTCTCAAATGGCTGCAGAAGAGAGAAAGAAGAATCATGTATTGCTCAAAACTGAGAAAGAAGAGAATCACTGGCACAAAAGGCCAAAGGCTAAGATGATTTGAGGTTACAAAATACATTTGGAGTTTGAAAATGCAAGAAATAAAGGAATAACAGACCACGGAGGTAGTGTTTTGTGTTTCTAATCTCAAGGATTTGTACTGAGAACTAAAATCAATATTCTCTTACAAAGGAGAAACATCTACAGTCCAGCATCTTTCATATTTTCTTCCTCAGAATTTAGTTCCACATAGGTACATTTGTGTCTCCAACTAGACCCTCAGTCCCTTACACTTCTTTTCCCAGTCTCTTGTCTAGTCTGGTGTTAGGTATGAAAAAGTTCTCTATATATGGATTGGGGAAATTTAAGGACAATGACTGGATTGAAGATTAATTTCCTTGAGGACTACAGTAGTGGTTCTCAGAGGATAGCATGCTTCAGGATCACCTGGCGGGTTTGTTAAAATAGATTGCTGGGCCCCACCTTCAGAGTAGTTCTGATTTAGTAGTTCTGGGGAGAAGCCCTAGCATTTGTATTTCTAACAAGATCCCTAGTGTTGTAGATGCCACTCCTCTTGGGAGAACACAGTTGAGGGTCACTGTTCTGGAGCTGTAGTCTCAATGCTGGCTGTCAATTACAATCATCTGGGAAGTTGCCAAAAACCTGAAGTCCAGATCATAGCTGAGACCATTAACATTAGAATCCATGGTGGCAAGGATGGGACTTCAGCCCCTGAGTAGATTCCAGTGCAGGCCAAATTGGGATACACTGCCTAGTCTCATGGTGTGTCTCAGCCTAGCCTGTTTTTAGAGTTGCTTGGGGAGGTTATTTTTAAAAGGGATACATAATTTGCATACCATGAAATTCACCCTTTTAAGGTGTGTAAGTCAGTGGTTTTCAGTATACTCACAAAGTTGTCACCACTGATGCTAGAACATTCTAATCACCATTGGGGGGAGATTTTAAACAAAATCCTGATACATGGGTTCAACTCTCAGAGATTCTGATTCAATTGGTGTGCTGGACCCAGGCATCAGTACTTTTATAAGTTCCTCAATTGTTTCTAATGTCTAGACAGAGTTTCGAACCACAGTACTTAAGTTTGGTTACAGAACTTCCACCAAGAATGCTTTAAGAGTTAAGATGTATTCAGAATCTTTCACTCACCCTGGCAGGTATGTTGCAAAAAAGAACCATCAGTATTCTTAAAAACTCCTGCCTCTCCATTAAATTTTGATCAATTACAATGCAGCATAATAATACTTGGTTTCTAGCTCTCAGAAGCAAAGAGTGGGGTGGCCTTTCCCAGAAGGACCTGGAGGTAGCCCTGGTCATGAGCCTGGCCCCACCGCCTGCAGCACCACACTGCAACCAAGGCTGAGTTTTAGAGCTGTGGGAACCTCTGGAGGGCTCAGCTGGACACAATAGCACTCAGAGCTTCTAGTAAACTCTTAAGCATTTGCTTACATATTTTTAAGAAGTCTACTTCTTAGAAAGTGTTGTTCTGACAATGTTAGTGTTGCTTTTTTTCCCTTGAGTAAGGCATAGAAGCAGAGTTTGAGTCCTGGTTCCTGCAATTCCTATTTGCCTTATCTTTGGTAAAACTTTCTTGAGCTACCGTTTCCTCATTCTATAATAATACCTTCTTCCTGGAGATGTTTTGATTATTAAGTAAATCACATACTGAGTGCATTCACCTTTGTAGTGTGGATCCAGTGGAAAGATCATGAGATTTTACACCAAATGATCCAGCCCTAGCTCAGACTCTTTCTGTGATATGACTCAGGCAAATCGTTGAACATTTATAAACTATTGTCACCTCATTTGTAAAAGGAGGAAACCATTAATGATAATAATATCTGACTCCCTACTGTTTTAGTGTCCCAGCTGCTGAAACAAATACCAAATGGATTGGTTTAAACAACAGGAATTTATTGGTTCACAGTTTTGGAGCTAAGACAACAAGATAATGCTTTCTCCCTAAAGACTGTGACATTCTGGTGCTGGCTAGCAGTGATCCTTGCTCCTTGATATTTCTGTCACATGGCAAGGCACATGGTGACATCTCCTTGCTTTTCTAGGTTCCATTGACTTCTAGCTTCTTGCTGCTCCACGTGGCTTTTTCTTTCCATGTCCAATTTCCTTTGCTTATAACAGGGGTTCTTAACCAGTGGTCCCCTGAAAGATTTCAGGGAATCTGTGAGCTTGAATTGAAAAAAAAATCAACTTATTATCTTTATTTTCTCTGACCTCTAACTGAAATCTAGCATTTCCTTCACTTGTGAATATATGCAATAAATAAATTACAGTAGTATTCATTTCACCTGACTGGCAAAGGGATCCATGGAACAACAAAGGTTAAGACCCCCTGGCTTATAAGATTTTCAGGCATATTTGATTAAGGTTCCCTTTCATTCAGTTTGGGGACAACTTAACTAATAAAAACTTCAAAGTTCCTATTTACAAGTGGATTGACATCCACAGGACCAAGGGTTGGGAACTGAACATGTCTTTGGTGGGGGACATGACTCAATCCCTAGCTCCTATCTTACATGTTTTTGTGAAGATCAAATTGTATAGTTTACATGAAAAATGCTTTACATAGCACAATGCCATATTAATGATTATGTATTAGGCTATAACTATATGGATAGACATAGGGAAGGGCAGAAAGAACACACAATTTGTAAACTGATTTCTTTTGTGTAGACTATTTGAACCTTAGATCCTCTGGAACAAAAGATTATTTCATCTCATGAGTTATTTAAAAGGAGCTATTTTCTGAAATCTAGATAAAGTCTCATTTAAATGTTTCAGGGAGAAGGATATCCTAGGTCGATATCCTTTAAAAAGTCCATTTTTTCCTTCATCTTACCCAATATCCACCCCCATCCTCCATTTCCCCCTTGGTCCAGGCTAGAGCCCTCCTTTCAATTTAAGATTTTTCCCTCCTTCATTATCCCCAGTGATCCCATTCCCCATTCTCTCACAGGTCCCCAATCCTATATTTGTCTTGTGAATCCTTCCAATCTATCATCCATTCATTTTTATATGCATATATGTCTATCTGTACAAATATAACTTGGTATGTGTGAAATGTTTTTGAAATATACACAATTGTTACTGCACTATAAATTTCATCTGTTTATTTCACTCAGCAGTATGTTTTTAAGATCCATCTATGTTACTATATGAAGATCTAATTCATTTCTTTTGACAACTTCATATTACTTCATCCTGGGTGAATACCCTATTATACTTCCCTATTCCCCTGCTGTAGGATACCGAGGTTGCCTCCAACTCCCACTGGCAAAAACAATGCTGCACTGTAGCTCCTTGTGTGACTTCTTATATATTCCTGTTCTAGGAGTAGAATAGCTTGAATCATGGGGTATACACATGCTTAGTATCACTAAATCCCACCAGATTGTAATCCAAAACAGTTACAGGTTATACTCCTACCTGCTTCTTTGGCGGTATACTATTTCTGCATTTTCTTGCTTGCCAGTGATATAATCAACTTGTAAATTTTGTTAATATGAGGAGTGTCAAGTGATACTTCTTAATAGTTTTTTTTTTTTTTTTTTTTTTTTTTACATTTCTCTGATTATTAATGGAATTGAACATCTCTTCAAATGCTTTTTCATCACTGCAAATTGAATTGCCTGTTCATATCCTTTGCCCATTTTTCTATTGGGTTTCTGTCTTTTTCTTGCAAATTTTGAGAGGTCCTTCTATATCCTAACTAATGTTTTGTCTGTTATAGATGTTTTGAAGACCTCTCCTAGTCACTTGTTAATATTGAGCATGGTGTACTTTGTTCAAGAGGAACCTTGAGTTATTGTGATATAGTCACACTCAGTTATTCCCTTTATGGATTATGCTGTTTGGAGTCTATTTTAAGATATCTTTTTCTACCCCGAGGTCCCAAAACTTTCCTGCAGGGTCTGTTTCATAACTTCCTATTCATTTTTAACTGTTCCTTCACCAGTATTATATTGTTTTAATTATTATAGTTTTGTATTATTTCTTAATACCTGGTAAGGTAAGCCAGTTATTTGCTCTTCTTTTTTAAAATAGTCTTAACTGTTTATGGGCATTTATTGTTCCATATTAATTTTAGAAGCTATTTGTCCAGTTCCTCAAAATATTCTCCTGGAATTTTTATTGAAATTGCATTGAATTTTTAGGTTAATTTATGAAAATATATGTCTTTAAATTGTAAAGTCGTCCTATCCATTTGCATCTGTAACTTTCATTTATGCAAATCTTCATTTTAAAAAATGTTATTAGAGAAGTCGTAGATTTGCATTAAAATCATGCATAAAATAAAGAGTTCTCATACTCCACCCTATTACTAACACCTTACATTACTGTGGTACATTTGTTGCAGTTGATGAAAGAACATTTTCATAATTGCCCTATTAACTATAGCCCATAGTTTACATTAGGGTTCAGTGTTTGTGTTGTGCAGTACTATGGCTTGTTTGTTTTTTAAGTTTTTATGCTAATAACATATATATAACCTAAAATTTTCCCTCTTAACCATATTCAAATATATATTTCCATCCTATTAATTACATTCACAATGTTGAGTTACCATTACCACCATCCATTACCAAAACTTTGCCATCATCCCAAAGAGAAATGCTGTACAATTTAAGCATTAACTCTCCATTCCCCACCCTCACTCCAGCTGCTGGTAACCTATATTCTAGTTTCTATGAATTTGCTTATTCTAATTATTGCATATCAGTGAGATCATAGAGTATTTGTCCTTTTGTGTCTGGTTTATTTCACTTAACGTGATGTCTTCAAGGTTCATCCATGTTGTTGCATGTATCAGAACTTCATTCCTTATTAAAAGCTGAATAATATTCCATTGTGTATATATATTACCTATAAATCAGCTGATGGACACTTGGGTTGCTTCCATTTTATGACAATTGTGAATAATGTCACTATGAACATTAGTGTGCAAATATCTGTTAGAGTTCCTGCTTTCAATACTTTGGGGTGTAAACTTAGAAGTGGAAATGTTGGGTCATGTGGTGATTCTATATTTAACTTTCTGAGGAACTGCAAACTGTCTTCTACAGCAGCTGCACCATTTTACATTCTCACCAACAATGAATAATTTTTCCTATTTCTCCACTTGCTCTCCATCACTTGTAATTTTCTGTTTTAAAATAATAACTATTCTAGTGGGTGTGAAATGGTATCTCATTGTGGTTTTGATTTGCACTTCCTTAATGGCCAATGAGGTTGAGTATCTTTTCAGGTAGTTTTATCCATTTGTATATCTACTTTGGAGAAATGTCTATTCAAGTCCTTTTCCCACTTTAAGAAAAACAATTTATTGAAGTATATCATTCATACATGAACATACATAAACTATAAGTGTTCAGTAAACATCATGAACTTACAAAACAAACATGCATAACATCATACAGGGCTCCCACACATCACCCCTCCACACACAAATACCCTGCATTGTTGTGAAACATTTGTTAACAAATCATGAAAGAGCATTGTCAAAGTATTACTGCTAACTATAGTCCGTATCTTCCTCCCCATACATTTTTTTAAAGGATTTATTTCTTTACTTTTATCCATTTTTACACCCCACCCCAGTTTTTGTTGTTTCTGTGTCCATTCACTGGGCAACTCTCTGTGTCCATTTCCTGCCCTCTCTTCTCATCCTTCTCCTCCTGTTTTCACTGGGATTTGATCCTTGGAATCTCCGATGTGGGAGAGAGGCATCCTACTGCCTGTGCCACCTTAGTTCCTGGTTTTTCGGTGCGTCTCATCTTGGCTCTCCCTTGTGTCACTCTCCTGTTACGTCATCATCTTGCTGCATTGCTCGCGGGGCCTGGCGTCTCCCCCACTCGCAGGGCCTTTTCCCACTTTTTAATTGTTTTTTTTTTTTAATGAGTTGTAGTATTTCTTTATATATTCTGTATATTAAACTCTTATCAGATATCTGATTTTCAAATTTTCTCCCATTGCGTAGGTTGTCATTTTACTTTCATGACAAAGCCTTTTGATGCACAAAAGTTTTTAATTCTGATGAGGTCCCATTTATCCATATTTTCTTTTGTTGCTTGTGCTTTGGGTGTAAAGTCCAAGAAATCATTGTCCAATACAAGGTCCTGAAGATGCCTCCCTAGGTTTTTCTCCTATGAGTTTTTTATTTCTGATTTTTACATTTAGGCCTTTGATCCATTTTTACTTGATTTTTGTATATGGTGTGAGGTAAGGGTCCACCTTCATTCTTTTGCATATGAACTTCCAATTTTCACAGCACCATTTGTTGAAGAGTCTATTCCTTTCCACTTTAGTTGACTTGGCATCCTTGTCAAAAAAGTTGGCTGTAAATGTGAATTGATTCTGAACTCTCAAAGCAATTCCATTGGTCTATATGTTTATCCTTGTGCCATTACCATGCTGTTTTGCTTACTGTGGTTTTGTAATAAGTTTTAAGAACAGGAAGCATGGGTCTTCCAACTTCATTCTTCTTTTTTAAGATGACATTGGCTATTAAAAAGCCCCTTACACTTCCATATAAATTTTATGATTGGCTTTTCTATTTCTGCAAAGAAGGCTATCGGGTATTTGATTGGGATTGCATTGAATTTGTAAATTGCTTTGAGTAAAATCGACATCTTAACAATATTTAGTCTTCCAACCCATGAACATGGAATGTCCTCCCATTTATTTAGGTCTTCTTTGATTTCCTTTAGCAATATTTTGTAGTATTTCTCCATATATAAGTACTTTACATCCTTGGTTAAATTTATTCCAAGATATTTGGTTCTTTTAGTTGTTATTGTAAATGGAATTTTTTCTTGATTACTTCTTCACATTGTTCATTACTAGTGTACAGAAACACTACTGATTAGGGGGTGTTGATCTTATACCTTGTCACTTTGCTGAATGCATTTCTAAGCTCTAGTAGCTTTGTTGTAGATTTCTCAGGATTTTTTGTATAAAGTATAATGTCATCTGCAAATAAGGAAAGCTATACTTTTTCCTTTTCAATCTGAATGCCATGATAGTTTGAATTTGGTGAATCCTAAAAAGAGAAAGATTATGTTTTTTAACTAATCCATTCCTATGGGTGTGAGACCCTTTTGATTGGACTACTTCAGTGAGGTGTGACTCTGGTTGAGTCTCCACTCTCTTGCTGCTTCTGATATAAATGGAGACACAGAGCAAGAGACACACACACATGCAAGAAAGGGAGCTCTGTCATTTTGATCTGGCCACATGAGAAGAAGGACTCCAGGTTTGCCCACAGTTCAAGGAGAGAATCTCTGAGATGCTCATGGAGCTGAGGCCCAGGGAGAGATGACTAGTCAGCCACAGCTGAGTTCAAGAAGAAAGCAGAAAGAGACCGGTAGACCCACCACCTTGCCTGATCACCATGTGAGTACCCTATTATACTTACCTATTCCCCTGGTATAGGATATACCATGTGGCAGGATGCTGCCTGGGGTCAACAGTAGCTGACTTTGGTGAAAAAGCATCTCAGATGGTCCCTTGATTTGGATATTTCACAGCCTTGTAACTGTAAGATTTTACTCCAAATAAATCCCCCTTATAAAAGCCAACACATTTCTGGTACTTTGCATTGGCAGCCTTGTGGCAAACTAAGACAGATGGTTTTTATTACTTTTTCTTGCCTAATTGCTCTGGCCAGAATTTCCAGTACAATGTTGAATAACAGTGATGACAGTGGGCATCCTTGTCCCTGATCTTATAGGGAACATTTTCAGTGTTTCACCATTAAGTAGATGTAAGCTGTAGGTTTTTCATATAAGCTCTTTATCTTATTGAGGAAGTTTCTTTCTATTCCTAGTTTTCTAAGTGTTTTTATCAAGAAGTGGTGCTAGATATTATCAAATACCTTTTCTCCATAAATTGAGATGATTTTTTCCCTTCATTCTATTAATGCAGTATATTACATTAATTGATTTTCTTAATTTCAACCACCCTTACATACCTGGGATAAATCCTATTTGATCATGGGGTATAATTATTTTAATGTGCTGTTGAATTTAGTTTGTTGATATTTTCTTAAGGATATTTGCATCTATATTTATAATGAATATTTGTCTGTAATTCTCTTTTATTGTGATATCGCTTTCTGGCTTTGGTATGAGGGTAATCTTGGTTTCATAGAAAGTGTTAGGGAGTTTGAATAAGAGTTAGGAAGAGTTTTAGCAGGATTGATATTAATTCTTCTTGTAACATTTAGTAAAATTCTGGTCTGGGCTTTTCTTTGTTGGTAGATTTTTGATTACTGATTCAATATTTTTATGGGTATTAGTTATTGGTTTCTTGAGATCTTCTGTTTCTTCTTGATTTAGTATTGGTAGTTTGTGTGTTTCCAGGAGTTTGTCTATTTCATCTAGGTTATCTAATTTGTTGGCATACCATTGTGCATAGTATCCTCTCATAGTGCTTTTTATTCCTGGGGGGTCAGTACTAATGTCCCCCTTTTCATTTCTGATTGCAATTATTTGTGTCCTCATTTTTTTCTGTGTCAGTCTAGCTAAAGGTTTGTCAATTTGATTGATGTTCTCAAAGAACCAATTTTTGGTTTTGTTGATTCTCTCTATTGTTTTTCACTCTATTTAATTTTTCTCAATTCTAATCTTTTTTTTTTTTCTTCCTTTCTGCTCACTTTGGGTTTAGTTTGCTCTTCTTTTTCTAGTTCCTCCAGTTCTGGGGTTAAGCCTCTGATCTGAGATCTTTCTTCTTTAATAAAAGCATTTAGAGCCATACATTTTCCTCTCAGCACTGCCTTAGCTGCATCCCATGTTTTGGTATGTTACATTTTACTTTTCATTCACCTCAAGATATTTCCTCATTTCCCCTACGATTTGTCTTTGCCTAATTGGTTGTCTAGGAGTATGTTGTTTAATTTCCACTTATTTGAGATTTTTCCTTTTCTCATTCTGGTGTTGATTTCTAATTTCTTTCTGTGGTGACCAGAGAACATATATTGTATGAGTTCAGTAGTTTTAAATTTATTGACACTTGTTTTGTGACCTAACATATAGTCTATCCTGGACTTGTCCAATGAACTGGAGAGTAGGTGTTGCAACTTTGTTGAGATTCAGGGCCCAACTGGTACATGGACAGCCCAAAGACTTAAGTCTCTTGGACATATATCTAGTACTAACTGTAAGTTCAAATATAAGGGGCAGAAAGGCCATGTGTATCACCCTTTCTTCTTGAGCTCCATGGGCCCAGCCTCTTGAAGCTTCATGTTTAAGTAATCCTGTAGAGCTCTCTTTCCTGGAATAGGGCTTGTTAGGGAGTGTACATATGGGAATCCCCTATGTTTTTTATGTAACATTTATGTAATCTAAATATCTTTTTAAAAAGTAAAAAAGTATATAAATAAATAAATAAATAAACAAACAAACAAATAAGCAGTTAAAAAAAAAAAAAAAAAAAAGAGGAATGGGTGAGCCCAGAGGGGAAAGCTGAAACCTGGTCAGAGATCAGCAGCCATCTTTCTTTACCATATGGCAACACTCCAGGATCAACAATAGCTGACTTTGGTGAAAAAGTATCTCCTATGGTGCCTCAGTTTGGACTTCTCATGTCCTTGAATCTGTACGCTTTTACCCCAAATAATTCCCCTTTATAAAAGCCAACAGATTTCTGGTACTTTGCTTCAGCAGCCCTTTGGCAAACAAAAACACCTAAAATCCTCCATAACCCCATCATTTTTTGTGCTTGTTACAATTTATATCTTTATATATTGTCTATCCCAAACCATAGATTTATCATTACTTCTCATGCATTTGCATTTTAGCACCTGTGAGAAGTAAGAAGTAGAGTTGAATACCAAAAAATACAAAACAATAACCTGGCATTTATAATTACCCATATGCTTAACTTTACCAGAAGTCTTTATTTCTTTATGCCACTTTGAACCACTATCAAGTGCCCTTTTCTTTTAGTATGAAGAACTTCCTTTAGCATTGCTTATAGGGCAGGTCTAGTGGTGATGAATTCCCTGATTTTGTTTATCTAGGTATGTCTGAATCTCTCCCTCATTTTTGAAAGACAGTCTTGCCAGATACAAAATTAACTCTTGGTTGGCCTTGTTTTCTTTCAGCATTTTAAGTATTTCAACCCATCATTTCCTCGCCTCCATGGTTTCTGATGATAAATTAGTACCTAAGATAACTGGGACTCCCTTGTCCATGACAAGTTTTTCTCTTGTAGCTTTCAGAATTCTCTCCCTGTCCTTTGCATTTGCAGTTTGACCACCATGTGTCTAGGTGTATTTCTATTCAAGTTTATCTTGTTTGGTGTTCAAAGGCTTCTTGGATGTGCATATTCACATGTTTTGCCAAATGTGAGAAGTTTTCTGTCACTATTTCTTTGATTATTCCTTCTGCTCCTTTTTTTCCTTCTACCTCTGGAACTCCCATTATGTCTATATCAGTATGTTTGATGTTTTTCTACAGGTCCCTTAGTTATTTTGCTTTTTCTAATTCCTTTTTCTTTCTGGTTCTCAGCATGATTCATTTCAATTATCTTGTCTTCAAATTCACTGGTTCTTTCTTCTGTCATCTCCATCTGCTACTGAAACCCTCCTGGGAATTTTTCATTTAAGTTATTGTGGTCTTCAACTTCAATAATTCTGTTTGGTTACTTTTAAAATTTTATATCCCTTTATTAAGAATGTCATATTGTTCATTCATGTTTTCCTGATATCCTTTAGTTCTTTCTCTGTATTTTCCTTTATCTCCTTGAACATATTAAAGAGCATATTTTTAAAGTCTTTGTCCACAGTCCTGTCTTTTTCAAAGATGTTTTCTGGATTATTATCCTATTCTTTTGGATGAGCGATCATTTTCTGTTTCTTTTTTGTCTGGTAATCTTTTTTGCACATGTACATTTTAATATTTTAAAATACCCTGAGATTTAGTCCCTGAGCTGTCTGTTTCTTGTTTGTATCCAGAGATTGAGATGACAGATCTCCTTGAGTTCCAAGAACTAACAAAACCAAACAAACCAATGCAGAAAAAAACTCTCAGGGTCTTTACAAATTGGCTTTGCATGGCTGGTGCTGTCCTTCAGAGTTTAGACCTCCTCTGAAGTTCAGCCCAAGGTGAATGCAAAGTTCAGTGTCCTGTAATCTTTTCTGGGCCTGTGCACCCTATGGACCTTAGAAGTTCTCCTGTTAACAGGAATTTGAAAGCTCCCTCTTTTTCCTAGGAAACAGACTTTCTCCCTCTCCTGGGTGCTCCACCCAAGGACTTAATGCAGATTTGCTTTTGCCCCAGACTGTCCAATTCAATAGTTAGTCTACTTTCACTACTCAAGTACTTTTGCCTGGAGGGCAAATTTGTGAGGGGCACAAGGAAAGAGAGGAGTTTCCCAAGTCAGTCTTTCCCAACCAGAACAAGGCCAGGGACTCACAGAGGGAGTGCTGGCTGGCTCCCCACTGCCCTGAGGAGGGTATGAAGCAGGAGTCAGCAAGGGTATTAGGAGCTTCCTCTATGGCTCTTTGAGGCTGTTTTCTTGGTTCAGCACTTGCCCAGTAAATGTAGCCCTTTAACTGTTTTCTGTAATTTTGAGGAAGAGTACTGTCTTTGAGTCTCCTCTATTGCTTTTGCCTGGAGTGAATTGGAAAAATGGCCACCCTCAGAGTTGGGTCTTCAATAATCAGAAGTAGCTAATCAAAACAGTTATTGAGCAAACCACATGCCCCTCAGAATTGGGGGACTAGATCTTTATAATCCACACTGGCACCAGCAAGCTGCACCAGAGGCCAAGGTTAAATACCTCCCTGCTGCTTGCCACGATGCTGGAGGATGGCTAATGATAGCTGCTGCCTGTGGAGTGCAATTCACTGAAATTTACCACAATTTACCAGCTTCTCCCTCCCACTCTTCCCTGGGTGCTACACAGTGTTGACCTGGAGTTTCAACATAGTTGATTCAGATTGTTCCTGCCTGTTTACTAGTTATTCTGGTGGAGAAACTGATTCCTGGAGCTTCCTACTCTGCCATATTCCCCATTTTATCTTTTTTAAATGGAATTTTATACTTTATCTACAAAGATCTTCATTAGGTTGATTCCTAGTTAGTGTATAGATTTTGTGTTATTGTAAGTGGTGTTTTTATTCTATTGCATTTTCTAATTGGTTATTGCTGGTAAAAAAGAATGCTATTTATTTCGTTTAATAATATGTTATGGGGAGCAGGTGTAGTTCAATGGTTGAACTCCTGCTTCCCATGTACAAGGTCCTGGGTTCATTCCCTGGTGCTTCCTAAAAATAAATAAGTAATATTTTATACCTCAATCTTGCTGAACTTGAGCTCCCTTATTGTAATAATTTTCTTATTATCTTGTATTTTTGTGTAAATAACTATATAATCTACAGACTATGGCAACTTTGTCTTCTTCCTTCCTAATTTTTTTCCTTTTATTTCAATTTAGTGTCTGATTGCATTGGCTGAAACCTCCAGTGCTATGTTGATCACAAGCATTCAAGTAAACTTTAGTCCTATCTAGTTCTAGACCCAATCAAATTGTGGTTATTAAACCCACCACAAAATCCTTTTGGTAAAGAATGTGGTAGTTTCCCCCCAGGGCTTTTATCTACCTGGAGTGAGTATGGGACAGGTTGGGGGAAGCAGAAACTGGATGAAAAAGAAATAGAGGAGAAACCTTATGTAATACTTAAAAATTCAGGGACATATTATACCAAAAGATAAGTAATTATGGTAAAAATGCATTTGGGAATCATACCTAAGTGATAACTCTTCCTTTTTAGGAAGGGGAAAAGAATATACAAATAGCAGGTGGGTGCAGAGAGGGCAATCTGTGACCATTCTCACTTGTAATTGTCATCCTTCCTGCTTACATGATATGGCACATTGGAGGCACATCATCAAATACTCAAATATAAATATTTGAAATCTCCACTTCCTTTGGCTCTATAGCTTTCTGCCCTACCAGCCCAACCACAATTTGTTCAATGTGACATCTGCCTCTATCACCATTAAATCCTGTTTATGCAATCTAATGTAGCTTTTATTATTTTAGTCCCTATATCATGTTGCTGATCCATTTTGAAATTACCTTAACTAAACCATAGTGTTACCTAGTTATTTGTAGAATTGTTTTTTTGGGTCTAACTCAAAGATTTTATATTTGTTCTTAAATTTCCGTTCTGTCAGATTTAGCTAGATACTCTAGTTTATGAAGTGCTTTAGAAACTAGTCTCTGTTATCCAACACACTATCTCGTGCTCCAATCATCTTGTCATGTGTAGAATTTGATAGGAATGTCATCAGTGTGCTCATCCAAACCTTTGATAAATATGTCAAAAAGGACAGGTCCAGGGAAGAACCCTGAGGCACACCACTATAAAATTTCCTTCGGGTTGACATGGAATTAGCATTCTTTGGACCTGACTCTTCAATTATTGATGAACTCACCTGACTACACTTGCATCCACTCCATATTTCTCCATGTTATCCACAAGTATACCTTGCTGAAATATTAAGGTACTGAGTACAGAGTGTTTCCTTTACCCACCCTGTTAATAAACCCATGCATTATTTAGGCCTTTTTCATTTTCAAATGACAGAATTTCAATTTAAACTAGGTTAAGCAAAAGTGATAATTTATAAATTCACCTAACTATACTTTCTATTTCATCAGCACACTGTTTTTCTCTACCTCTCAGCCCTGCCTTCATCTGTGTTGGCGCCAACCCTATGCGTTCTTTCCTTTCCTGGAGGAGACTACCAGGAACTACAGGGCTTTCCCCCCAGCAGTTCCTCTATCATCCTGGAACCAATTGTCTCTTTTTGGATCATGTGCCCATCCTTAAACCAAACCCAGGGAGATAGGATGATATGATGCCCACCCCTAGAGCCGGGGCTGGACTCTGTTTCACCCAAAGTACATGAACAGAGAAATCCTCAAGGATAGCAATGCTATCAAAAGAAGAAAAAGGAACAGATATTTTTCTATCCATGAAAAATGTCTTACCTCCTAATGAGGGCTACATGGTATCTCCTGAACATATTGTTATCCATAGCTCAAGGAAAATTATATTTAGTCCTTCAATTGCATACCAATTATTATGTAGTTGAAAGCAATGTTGTGCTCGGATAATGTATCAGAAGAAGTTTATTCTATAGGGATGGCAAATGAGAGTTCTTTATTCTACAGCTGGCCAGCTGACTTCAAATCCACTCACCACAGAAATCTGGGCAAAAGAGTCTGTCCACAAATGGGGAGTGGGGGTATCATGTGTGCATTTTCTGGTGAGCTGTACTGTTATGAAGAGATAATTTCTTGGTCCTGATTCATTTGGATGGCAATGGTAATATACGATCCAAAATACAGTGGCCTTAAAGCAACACAAATTGCCAGGGTTAAAAGAATGAGGGCTAGCTATATTTTGGCTTCAAAATAACTATTAAACTCTGGGGCTAGATTGATTTTTCAGAGATGGACTCACCAAATATGGTTATTGGTCTAATTGGCTTATCACCAAGGCATTTTCCCAGGTACTTAATCTGTTCCAACCACATTCAAGTCCACAGAACAGTCTCATTCACCTTGTGCATACTTGCTAATGGGAGAGTGCACAGATGGGCACTGGGGAAAGTGCTCTTAGTGGCAATTTTGAAGGGGTGCTTTTGAAGGAGGAAATTTGGGGAACTTTTGTATCCTGTGGTTGATCTAGATACCTTTGTAATCAAACTCATGGGCTAAGTGAGGACACTTCAGGTATGACAGATTGATGACACCCACTTTGTCATCTCCATGCTGCCATATATCCTAGAAGGAAAGCTAACAGCAATGAAAGCAGGACCCCATTCCCCTGTTGACCTCCCCAAACAATACAATATGGCCTTGGCCTGAACTGCTACCTCTAAACATATTAGGTAGTATCTTCCCCTTTCCTGGTCTTTTATAGAGCAACCTGCCTTTAGTTTAAGTGAACTTGATGCTATATCAGAGTCAATATATGGGCAGCAGCAGAATCACCATATCTTACCCTAAAGATAGACAGGCAACAGAGAAAGGACAAGATGATTGTCGATTGACAGGAATACATTAAGCTTTTCCTGAATGTATTGGATATACAAAAAATCTGTCAAGATTTTTGCTAATATGTTATACATATCAACACATGAGCTGCTGCCCTCAGAGAATGTAGGGAAAACAGTGGCTATTTCAAGAACCCAGTAGAGAAGACCAATAAGCCACTTTTTTGACAAGGTAGAACCAAGCCACATAACCATGGAAGTGTGAGGGCACCCTAGTACTTTCTAGACTGATCGATAACATTAAAAGCTACAGTTAATTCAGGCAAAATGAAACTGGCAAAAACATGTCAATGAACACAAAGATCCTGATCATTATCACTCCCAGGATGTAAAGAACAACAATAAAATTGTAATTTATCTGAGGGTTCCACCATTAGAAATAGGGAAGAGTCTTAATTTCCTTTCCCGTTTTCACAATAAGAAAGTCAATCCAGTGCCCAAGGAACTATTACATTACATATTGATATAGAGTCACAGTGTAGTAAGTTTTCTTTCTAAGAAATTGATAAATTCTTAATGAAGAGTAGGTAGAAAGCATCCAACATGAATGGGTAATTTATTCAAGTACAGTTGATTTTTGTCTTTACAGTTGTTCTTTTTTATCATATTGCAAAATGAGTGATTTCTCTTTGGATTCAATTTTCCTGACATGAAAACATATGTACCTAATAAATATTTCTAGATTCTAAATGAAAATTCTGGGAAAGCTTTCATTTGGCACAAATAAAAATGAATAAAACCTAACAAGGAGCTGCCCTAAAACCTGTATTTTATATGAGGTCAAGCAATACATAGTGCCCACTTAGAAACAGAAAAAATCTGGTTGTCTGCATGTTCTCTGTGCCTCCTGCATTCTGAACACTTTGAGGATATCAACATTCTCTGTGTTCTAGATACATGGGAGAGGTGGAGCTTATAGAGTTATAGAGCTAGAAGGGCCTTGAGATGTCCATCTGCATTAGCGCTATACCAACCACCAAGATTCATGGTTCAAAGTTTAGTTCTATTTACACCATATACAAAAATTAACTCAAAAATGGATTAATGACCTAAATATAAGAGCTAAAAAACATAGAGCCCTGGAATAAAACATAGGGAAAAATCTTTAGGACTTGTATTAGGCAATGGACTCTTAGATAGGATACCAAAAGCATGAGCAACAAAAGAAAAAATTGATAAATTGGATTTTATAAAAATTTATAACTTCTGTGCATCAAAGGACATTATCAAGAAAGTGAACCTATAGAACAAGAGAAAAATATTTGGAAATAATACATCTGATAAAGTTTTAATATTCAGAATATATAAACAACTCCTACAACTCAACAACAAAAAAGACAAGCAACTCATCTAAAAAATAGGTAAAGGACTTGGACATTTCTTTAAAAAGATATAGAGATGGCCAATAAGCACATGAAAAGATGCTTGACATCATTAATCATTAGGGAAATGCCAAATCAAAACCACAGTAAGATCCCACTATATATACCCACAAGGATGATTATTACTTTTAAAATGTAAAGTAAATGTTGGTCAGAATGTGGAGAAATTGGACCCATTATGCGTTGTTGATGGGAATGTAAAATGCTGTAGCCACTATAGAAAACAATTTCACATTTCCTCAAAAATCAAACATACAACTACCACATGACCTGGCAATTCTACTTCTAGGAATATACCAAACATGATTGAAAACAGGAACTTAAATACTTGTACACCAATGTTCATAGCAGTTTATTCACCATGGCCAAATGGTGGAAACATCTCAAGAGTCTATCAACAACAATAAGAAAATAAAAGAAAAAAAAAAAATAAAGAAATTAAAAAAAAAAAAACAAAAAAAAAAAAAAAAAACAAAAAAACAAAAAGAGTCTATCAACAGATGAATGGATAAACAAAATAAGGTATATACATAGAAAGAATACTATTCAGCTGTAAATAAGGAATGAAGTTCTGGTACATGCTGCAACATGGAGGAACCTTGAAAGCATTATGCTAAGTAAAATAAGCCAGATGCAAAAGGACAAATATTGTCTGATTCTATGTGGTGGTTTGAAGTTGTATGTACCCAAAAAAAGCGTGTTCTTAAATCTAATCGATTCCCATGAGTGTAAGCTTATTGAAAGTAGTATCTTTTGATAGGGTTACCTCAGTTATGGTATATCCCACCTCAATAAAGATTGGTCTTAAAGTTATTATTGGAGGCCTTTATAAGACAATGAAATTCAGCAGAGAAAGTCACGTGACAGTCCTCTTTTGGCCTCAGATTGCATGCACCCACATATTAATGTCACTGAAAGAGTGTTCCAATCCAGATGTGCAGTAGGAGTTGTCATTGGAATTAAGAAGACCACGAGGTAATGCTCTTGGTAAGTTAGAAAGATGTGTTTTCTGGAACTGGGTGTGTATTTTTTTAGAGATTCCCCAAGAGTGCTGCTCAGGAAATAGCTCATAGAATGTTCCATAGGACTTCCAAATAACTTCTAACCAGACAATCAGCATCTGGAGGAAGCCCATTATGTTCAACAGAAAAAGCAGTGGACTAAGAAAATTCCTATATTTAACAAAGATCACTTGGAGAATGAAACATATAGACAATTAGAAAACACAATAAAAATGAAAACATACACTGTTTTTAGAAGAAGAAAAGTGAATGTCTTGAGAAATTCCAAGGGAATTTTGAATGAACCACTACAGGGTTGAGGTTTAAATTAAACCAATTAGAATAAGTTAAGACAAATAGCAGAGTAAGGTTACATTTATGAAGATTCACAAGTATTCCTATTGATCAATGTCAGATCTTGTGGGTGTATCTGAGTGAAAAACACCTAATCCATGTTCTGAAGCAAATAAATGAAGAGTCTTGAATTTGCTTTATAACTATGATTTTGGTATAATTTGCTTTTGAACATTTCTTTTCTCCTATGTCCTTCCTTGCCTGATGGCTACAATAGCATATATTTTGGTTACATTCATTCATGGTATCTCCTTAGTGATTCATCACTTCAAAAGTGTGGACTCTTTCAGTATTTAAATCTCTCAGTGGTTGACTCTCCTGTCTCTTATCAACATCAGAATGTAGAGTGTGGCAGTGTCTCCAAATCACAACCCCATCATTACCATTTGTGTGACCTTAAGCAAGTTACATAGTCTCTCTCTCTATGGTTCTTTATCTGTAAAATGGGAATAATAATAGACGATGCTTTATACATGGTTATAAATGTTAACAGTGATAATGTAAGAAAAGCTAAGCACCATGCCTGATGTACAGTAGGCTCTCAAAAATATTTGCTGTTATTATTATCATTATTATTAAAATAAAAACAATCAAATTAAATTTACTTAACATGGTTATGAAGTTAACATTATTGTGCCACAGCTGCAATTTCTTAGTATTGTCTTTGAATATTTCCCTGCCTGATTGTCCTAGTTATAGCCAACAATTAATTCCAGGTGAGTCTCCAACTTGTTCCAAGTCTTTTCTGAGCCCTTTAGGTAGAAGGGTGATTAAGTTCCTGACCTGACTTCTGAGGACCAACCCCAGGATTACCTTCATTTCTGGAATTATAAGAACAAATATTGTCTGATTTCAGATGGTAGATACCTCCTGTCATTTCTGTTTCCCAAGAGAGCCCTGACTAATACATCTATAAATCCCAGAGAAGAATGATCTTTGATTTGTTAACTGATGTATCCCAAGCACCTAGAAGAGTTCCTGACACATAGTAAGAGCTCTAGAGACATTTGATGAATTGATTGCTTTTAAAGTTATAGTGCAATGGACATTACAGCAACGTGAACATGTCTTTATTTCAGTTGCCCTGCTTTTGACAATGCTTATTCAACAAGTATCCTTTGATCAGGACTACCATGGTGGTGTGAAAATACAATTCCCCTTGGCCGCCCAGAGATATGCAAATCAGAGGCTCTCTGTTGAGCACACACTAAGTGTACCTTACTTTCAGCTAGTACAAAATATGATACTGTTGATTGAGGTTCTTACTAACCAGTTGGAGAGATAGGACAATTTTGCAGAAAGGGATAACTGAAAATGTAAGCTTCTTCATAACCTGTATCTCATGAGTGGCACAGAAAACAAGAGGAATAAGATTTAGAAGAGGGAGAGATCACTTGGCTGTAGTAGCCACGGTGGTCTTCACAGGGAAGTGAGATTTGGAAGCCCTTTAACCAACAGTAGACATACTTAGAGATGGATAGCTTTGGTTATGGGATTCAGTTGGAGGGGGAGAAAGGGGAGGAAACAGTTAGAGAAAAAAAAGCTTTTTCCTAAAAAAAAAAAAAGGGTGGGGGAAGAATGGATGTAACTCAAGTGGTTGAGTGCCTGCTTCCCATATATCAGTTCCCGGGTTCCATCCCTGGTACCTCCTAAAAAAAATTTTTTTTAATTAAAAAAATAAAAATAATGCTTTGGATATTCTCTCAAGATATCGTATATCTGTGAGACTAAGGCAGAGGCTTTGAAGGGCAGTGCGGAAGTTATTAATCTTGGGAAAAGAAGTGTTCAGTGTAGGCATTGTCTCCAAACATTTATTGAATAAAAACTGACATAGTCCCTGTCCTCATGGCAGAGGGTGACAGAAATTAATTAAATAATCACTCAAGTCAATGTAAAATTACTTCTTCTTAGAGGTAGTATATGCTATTAAAAATATGTTTGAGGAGATTTGACCTATATTAGGGACAGCATGACAATTTGAAATTTTGTGAATCCCAGAAAAGATCATGTTCTTTGAACTAATCCATTCCTATGGAACCCATTGATTCAGTTAAGGAAACCTTTGATTATATCACCTTTTGATTAGCTTGCTATAGGGCCTTTGATTGGACTATGTCAGTAAGTTGTGACCCAGGTTAGGCCTCTGCCCTCTTTCTGTAGTCTTATATAAACTAAGAACTGAAAGCAGGAAAACACAGAGAAAGAGATCTGCCATTTTCACCCTGTCGTGTGAGAAAGGACTCCAGGATTGCCTGCAGTCATAGAAAGACAAAGAAACCCTGAGAGGCTGAGAAAGAGACTGAAGGCTGGAGGCTGAAATCAGCAGAGCACAGAGGCAAAAGGCCTCTGAGAGGTTAGGCCTACAGAGCAACTCAAAGCTGAAGAGAGGAGCACTGCCATGTGCTTGATTGCCCACAGTTGAGCCTGGGGAGAAAGCAGCCTGGAAGAGAAGGCAGAGACACAGATGGAGAGCTGCCATCTTGCCTTGCTACATGGTAGGAGTCCAGAATCCAGCAGTGGTCTTTTGGTGAGAAAGCATCTCTGATGATGCCTTGATTTAGATATTTTCAAGCCTCAGAACTGTAAGCTTTTACCTTAATAAATTTGCCATTATAAAAACTGTTGGACAGTGCTCGCTTCGGCAGCACATATACTAAAATTGGAACGATACAGAGAAGATTAGCATGGCCCCTGTGCAAGGATGACACGCAAATTCGTGAAGCATTCCATATTTTTAAAAAACACAAACTGTTGGACAAACAGCACTTACTGGGACATGGAGACTGATGATTGCAGGCAGGAAATTTATTGAGGAGTTCTCCCAGTGGAGGGGGTCTGAAGAATAGACTTCAGCCTACTCCTAGAAGGTGATGGTTATGACTTTATACAGTACATCAAACAGCAGGGAAATGTTAGTCTATGGGGAGGTGGTTAGAGACCAAGTACAGCTGGGGGCCAATAAGGAGCTGTAAAAGCGAATTCTTTCCTTGCATGGCTAGGGAGTAGTGGGCTAGGAAGTAGGGTATTCTTGGAATGTGGGAGGGCTTGGTAGTGCCTGGGCCCAGAAGGGGTGAAGGTCCTTATCTGCTCCACTCCCACTCCTTTGTTCATTCTTGGGAAGAGGGAGGCTGCCACCAAGCATGTAGGCTGTGGCTTGCTCAATAGTCACGTAGGTTATGGCTGGAGGCTGCTTTTCTTCAATTTATGTCACAGGGGAATTGAGTCACGGCCTTATGACCTGTTAATCATTGCAAACCTTGTAAGGGGGAACCTCTAACAAAAACCAATCTATTTCTGGTATTTTGCATTGGCAGCCTTAACAAACTAAAACATGTCATGGGAAGATATCCCAGAGGAAGAGAGGAGAGGAGGGAATTTGCCAGTCTCTTGCATTATTATGACTTGTGGTCCGATTTTGTATACTATTTTGCCTTTGTGTTCCCAGATAGTTTAATAGACATACAGTAGGCACACAGTATGTTTTTGTTGAGTGAATGAATGAAGAGGTGTGGATTTTGGAAGGCCTTGGACGTTGAGTAGATGATATGAATCTTCTTCCAAATTAGATTTCACTAAGTACCTTTCTCACCAAGCTGGTGGGAAAGTCTATCTCAGTCAATATTTGGCCTCTCCCCATCACGATCACACTAGAATTTGGAAAGCTTACCTGGATCCCAGAAAAAGCGGTTAGATCCCTAATGTCTATTCTGGTGTGAAGATACTGACAATTCTTATTTACTGAGAACATGGTCGTCCCTTGAAATTCCATGTCTCTTTGCTGTTTTGAAACACACTGGCATATGGGAATGTTTACTAAGGCTGTGAATCTGGTTTCCATCTCCTGGGCAGATCCTAAAGCCATTGCTTCAGAAGTCTTGCCTCATTTTGGGGTGATCATCTTCTAAGCTCTTTTCTGAGTCTGAAGCAGTCACCCTCTCTCTTCTAGTCATCTTCAAAGACAGTTAGCAATATCACTTCAGGAAACACAGGCTTTAAGAAAGTGGTTTGGAGGTAACTTCTTCTTTTGGCCCAGTTAATGCAAACTTCCCCCTTAAGGAAGAAGAGAGCCAAAAGGCTGAGTTACCGTTGTGGAATGGGGTAAGGATAAATAGATGAGGTTGGAACTACTAATTAGTCTCCCAAGGTGTTTTCCTGCCACATCTGTATGAGGGATTTGAAAATTGTCTTATAGACGATGTTTTCAAGTGGTAGAATGACCCTTTTGACTGCATTATGCAGGATGTATTAGGAAGGGAAAGGAAAAATTTGGAAACCATTTAGATGCTTGTTGCCACAATCTAGAGATGATGGGGAAAAAGCCTGGACCTTAAAGGTGGCAGTGGAAATGGGAAGCAGGGCAGAACATAGAGTCATATAAAAACAACTTTTTATAACAAATTGAATGCAGAGATTATATGAGATGGAGGAGTCAAAGACAAACTTGAGGTTTCAAGTCTTAGTGAAAGAAAGGAAGTTGACTTGGGTGATGGGAAGGGGCAAGAGAAAACACGTTGAGATGAAAATGTTAGCAAGGTAGTCATTTGTATAGAGACATTCAAAGATGAAGTTGTGAGGTTGAAGCTCTGAAAAAGAGTTAAATGCTAGGAAAGAAAATTTGGGGACTCATGGTAAAAGGAGATAGTTGAAAATGTGAAAATGAATGAGAACACTGAAGAAGAAAGTTAGAGAGAGGAAGCCAAGACAAGACTGAGTCTTGGAGTTTGGTAGTTTTGGGGGACAGGCTGCTAAATCCAAGAGGATCACTCATTGGGAAGAAGAGAATCTCTTCTGAGCACTGTTATTGAAACCTCAGAGTCAAGTTGGGGTCAGTAAACCTAGAAGCTTTAGTCAGGACCATTTAGTCAAGAATGATAATAGCCAATCCCCCAAGATTAAATTATGAAACTAATTTTTAAAGTTATTGGAGTAGGCTACTAGGATCTTTGTGAGATCAGTTTTAGTTACTTGTTAGGAGGAGAATCCAGGAGTTCAGGAAAAAATAGATGAAGAAAAGGAGGCAGGGCTTGTAGAGCCATTCTTGAAGAAAGTAGGCAATGAAATACAACAATAACTAGAGGGTGTTGCAGAATGAAATGCAGAATAAAATGAAGATTTGCTTTCTCTTTCCATGTACCTCAAGAAAATGTCCTTTCCAAGGGGAAGAAGTATCAGAATGATACTGTTAAAGGAAATAACTAAATTTCTATAATGTTTTGCCACTTGTAGATAGTGAAATTTGCCTGCCTAGATTATTTGGCTCAGGTTCTACTATGACTCAGTAAATGATTAAATGCCCATTTTTCTGGCTTTATGAAAGAAATGTTCACCACCATGGCACATTCAGCAGTGACAATGGATTCTTTTATCCCCTGTTGCTGCCATGGTCACTAAGGCTGAGCACTCAGTTCTGCTGCGGAGGACACAAGAAAGAGCGAGAAGTTGGAAAGGAAATGTATACTCCCATCCCACACAGAGATCTAAAGGGTTGGATCTAGACTTGCACTTCTTTCAAAATTTGGATTAGAAATAGGCAGAAATGGAATCTGGGAGAACAGCGCCTCTGGCACAATGACTCACCATTTGAAGATTTCATTAGGAGGGGAAGTGCATGTCCTTCAGTCAGTCATCAGGAAATCACGACTGCCTGCTTGTTCCAGCAAATCCTGCAGAATTTAGCTGGAGAGGGTACGCACTAACTTAATGCTCGTGGGGGTGGAAACTTCAACACTGTAATGCTTTCCTCGCCTAAACCCAATCTTTTCTATTTCAAGTCATGAAAACACATATTTTTAGATGGATTGATAGACACACACATATAGAGTGTATATATATTATCTTTTCATAAACATTTACCTGTCAATGCCTGTAACTCAGGGTGCCTTTAAATAAAATCTCAACTGAATTAACCAAAAATAAAATGTTCTCTGTATGAGTTCCCAAAAGATGAATCCTAAGAAGGACTCCTTAAATTCATTCCAGAGAAAATGGGGAATAAATGAGATTACCAGTAGAGTTAAAGGGTTATTTTGATGAACTGATTTCTATATAATATGAAGGAATATTAGAGCTCATAGGGTTCCGTATTTAAAATAAATCACTGCATGGAAGGAGAGGAAATATAACTAAGAATTTTGTTCTTATGTCTCGTTAACACTTTCCTTCCTTTGCAGAATTCAAAATTTCGGAAGGAAAGCACGTTTTAGGCAGTCCTTTGACTCATTCAACAAAAAGGCATTAAGGGCCTCCTATGAACCAGGCACAATGTTGGGCTCCAGGATAGGGGATCTTAAACTTTTTTGTTCCATGGACCCCTTTGCCAGTCGGTGAAATGAATACTACTGTAATTTATTTTTGCATACATTCATAAGTGAAGGAAATGCTAGATTTCATTAGAGGTAAGAGAAAAGAAAGATAATAAGTTGATTTTTTTCAATTCAAGCTCACGGACCCCCTAAAATCTTTCCAAACCAGCCCATCTTAAGACAAGTGTCAAAAAACAAAAATAACGAAAAAACAGTTCTCACTCTTAGGCAGCTGAGAGGCTAGTGAGGGTGGGGTGAATGTTGTAAACAAACCATGGCACTCATGAATGTAGAGTTACCAAGTGAGATAAGTGCTTTAAAAGAAAAAAAATGGAGACCCGGTGAAAAGCAAATAACAAAGGAACTTGAGATGGGGGATGCAGACCGGAGAAGGTTTTCCTGCAAGAGGGCTATTTGAGTTTAGATTGAAAGGAGAGCCTGAGTAAAAGTTAACAGAGAAAGGGGGGGAAGCATTCCAGGCCCAGGGAAGAGCATGCGCAGAGGTTAAGAGTGGACCCACCCCCTCTCCTAACCCCCACAGGAGCCAAACCAGGCAGCTCCTTGTTAAGGATTTGGTCTTTATTCCAAGAACAGTGGGAAGCCATTCAAGGGTTTTAAGCAGGTTGGTGACATGATCAGATTTGCGTTTTGAAAAGAGCATGCCCCCCTGCAATGTTGAAAACAAATTGGAAAGCCATTGTATAAAAGCCATTGTTTCACAAAGTGAATGCTAAGGCCTTCAGTTGCCACTTTCCTATGGTCACCAAACCCCACTAATATTTTTCTGCACCCCTCAGGACATTTGGAAGCTATTTTCGGTGAGGATTAAGAATTTCTTGATCCCAGATTATTATATGTCAACATTTGCACTAGAGACACAATGTCACTCAGTCTGCTCAAAATTTTGATTGGCACAATGAATCACTGTTCTAGTCAGTGACAGCAATGATAAGGCTTAACAAACTTCCATGTGTTTTATAGCAAGGGACAAAATTATATTACTTGTCTCTGGCCTTCCACTTCTGCCACTGTCCATGCTCATCACATTTTTAGTTTCCCTATCATTGCATAGACTCTCCATGCCTCTCCCCCTGTCTCTGACTTCCTTGGTTTCCCACCATAGCAGCCCCCAGGCCAGTTATTTCAGCAGTGCTCTGACTGTAGTACTTGATATGGAAAGAATGGGAGAGGCACTGGCAAAAGCAAGTGGCTCTTCAGAGTCATACATATGGTTACCATATGATCCATCAATTCCATTCCTGGTTTATACCAAAAAGAATTGCAAATAGGGACTCAAGCAGGTATTTTACATCAATGTTCATAGCAGCACTAATCACAATAGCCAGTAGGTGGAAACATCTCCAGTATCCACCAAAGACGAATGGATAAACAAAACGTGGTATGTACATACAATAGAATAATAACGGAACAATATTCAGCTCTAAAAAGGAATGAAGTTCTGATAAATGCCACAACATGGATGAACCTTGAAAACATTATGTTAATTGAAATAAGCCAGACAAAAAAGGACAAATTTATTGTCTGACCCAACTTATATGAAATAGCTAGAATAAGCAAATTCATAGAGACAGAATGTAGATTAGAAGTTATCAGGGGCCGCAGGGAGGGTGAATGGGGAGTTATTGTTAATGGGTACTGAGTTTCTGTTTTGGGTGATGAAAAAGTAGTTCTGGTAATGGATGGTGGTAATGGTAACACAACATCGTAAATGTAGTCAATGGCACTGAATTATATACTTAAAATGGTTAAAATGGCAAATTTTATGTTACCTATATGTTACCATAATCAAAATTAAAAATTAAAAAAAAAAAAAAAAAGAGCAAGATCTTCTGTACCAGGCAGGATCTAGTCACCCTAACCAGTTTGTAACTATTTCTTAGGAAGGCCCAATTGCAAAGGCCCAATTGCCAAATATCAGCTAGCAAGGACAAAAATCATGAATGATCCATTGCTCTCATCAGAATCAAATCTCCCCAGGTTATGCTAAGAATGGTCTTGGAGCTCAAAGGGGGTTGGTGGTCCTAACTGAAGTACAAAGAGGGATGCTGGGACAGAGAGCTAGGCAGGTCCCGATAACCCGGCCCGTGGAAGCTGCCTTTCACTATTGCGGCCTCCAGGCTGTGAAATGTTGCTGTAGAAACTGATGTGCTCTGCTGACTGGATTCATATAGTCTCAGAATATCAGCTCTTAGAAGGCACCCAAGACCTACCCTCCACTATGTTTCAAGCTCTCATTCATGTTCCAGGTAAGTGGCCATCACTCAGTATCAATAACTTGGCTTTAATTGTTCTATCTTCCTTATTTGAGCCCAAGCAGACTCCTCCCTCAACTTCCACCTACTTCCACTAATTGTGGCCTCTGTAGCCACACACAAACTAATCCTTTGTTAGCAAGATAGTCCTTTATTTCTTTAAGTTTGACATAATGACAAACATCTTCTCTAGGCAGAGCATCCTTGTTTCCAGGCATGGCTTCTTCTCTGGTGAGGTTTCCAGTGCTCTGTTGTTCTGACTACACTTCTCTGGACTTACTAAGAGAATGAATAATAACATTCTTAAGAAATGTGTACCTGGCTGATTAAATGATCTGGAATCACTGGGCTTTATGTAAAAATCAGCCTTATTCTTTTTCCATTCTTTTTTTTTTAAAGATTTTAT
Source organism: Tolypeutes matacus (assembly GCA_026826555.1). Classification (NCBI taxonomy): domain Eukaryota; kingdom Metazoa; phylum Chordata; class Mammalia; order Cingulata; family Chlamyphoridae; genus Tolypeutes; species Tolypeutes matacus. The sequence goes on along the minus strand of JAKSZT010054416.1, from coordinate 3,393,996 downwards.
TTATTTACTTTATCAATTTTAAACACCCCCTTCCCCATTTGCTGTTTTGTGTCCATTTGCTGGGTAATTCTCTGTGTCTGTTTCCTGCCATCTCTTCTCATCCTCCTCCTCCAGTCTTCACCAGGATTCGATCCTGGAGACCTCCGATGTAGGAGAGAGGTATTCTGCTGCCTGCGCCACCTCAGCTCCTGGCTTCTGGAGCTTTCAGAGCATCTCGTCTTGTCTCTCCCCTGTTAAGTCATCCTGCTGCATGGCTCCCGGGGCCCGACAGCTCAGCGGCACACAGAGCCTGGCAGCCCATGCGCCTTCTATATATATTTTTTATTTTACCGGGAGGTCCTGGGGATCGAACCCGGGTCCCTCCATATGGCAGACGGACGCCCAACCATTTGAGCCACATCCGCCCCCTCTTTTTCCATTCTTTTCAAACTAGTTCTTTCTCCACCTGTATACAAAAGCTTTTCCACTGTGGGAAAAAATAATAGTCCCTTTATTTTGGCATTCAAAGTTTTAATAACCTGGTAACTCCAGTCCAGTCCATCCCGGTTTACTCAAAATTCCAAATACCTGTCCAGTTGAGGACTTTTCCCTCCTCTCACCTGGATCTGACACAATCTTAGAAGACTGGAGTTAGGGGGCAGAGTGTGACTGCCTTTTTTACTGTTCCTGTTTCCTAACTCTTCCTCCTCCTCTCAGTAGCTACTCATTTCTAACCACTCCATGGTTGGGATGGGGAAGAAGAGAATAGGAGTAGATGGCTGATACAGTCGATTCTGTCTATGCCTTCTAGACATAATGGATATGCAAAGCACATTCTTTCTCTTCTGTGGCACTTTTGCATATTCCTGAGAGATGCCCTACTCGAAAGCAGTGCTTCTCAAAGTGTGGGCCACAAATGACAAATCATTATCACTTGGGAGCTCATTAGAACTCTACATATTTGGGCCCTACTCTATTCTCCAAGTGATTCTGATGCAGGCTAAAGTTTGAGAAGCACTGATCTAAGTAGTAGTTCTTCTGCTCTGACTGGCCACTTATAACCCTGCTCAATCTCTGAGTTTCTGGGGATATTGCACTTCCAGGTCTACATTTTCCTCCTGAGCTGACCCCACAAGTTAAACCCAGGACACACTATGCCTTCTCTACAGCCAGTGCAGTGCAGATGCCTCCCAGCAGCGTCCTCTCCCTCATTGCTTCGAGGTCCCTCTACCCAGGCTGTCCATCCTAGGCTTTGATGTATCTCTGTACCCCAAACTCCATGATACATGGGCTGAGCCTGTGAGGAATTCTCTTAAAGTCTCTCTCTTGGATAAAGGAACAGAGGGTGCTCCTCTCTTTTATCCTTCATTGAGGTAGGTGATAGGCTCATGGTGACCAAACTGGATTTATGGTCTGTTAACATATGCCAAACAAGTGATCTAGCACTCCTCTTTGGGATATGGGAAGAGTTGATTCTCCTTGTATTTTTCATGGCTGTATTTGTTTCCTAGGGCTGCCCTAATAAATTGCCAGTGGGTGGCTTAAAACAACATAAATTTATTCTCTCACATTTCTGGAGCTTAGAAATCCAAAATCAAATATCTTAAGTAATCTAGCCCCAGTATCTCTTTCCAACCTTACTGCCTAATGTTTATTGACACACTTACCAAAGTAGATGACACCATCCAAGTGAACCATTTCCCCTTCTCCAAACAAGGTGCTTTCATTTTTCCAAGTTCTTGAATATGGTATTCTTCTAGTTAGAACTTCTCTTCCTTCCCAGTTCTTTGTCATAATCCTTCTTATCCTTTAAGATCTATCAGTTTTGCTACTTTTTCCATACAGCCTTGCCTGAGTCCTTTAAATGATTGTGATTTCTCTTTCCTCTGAACTCCTAAAGCCTATTGGCATCCTTCATGTTGTGTATTCAAATACACACATTTGAATACTTACTAAATTCAGAGAGCATTGCATCTTTCCAAAATGACCACATCTTTCTAACTCAAGGAACAGGGTATAACTATTCCACTTTCCTTGTCTTGAGTTAGTTTGGACAAAATCTGAGAATTGGGTAAGACATAATTTTCTTTGAAGTTTTGCCCGTAATTTGTAAAACAACAGAAAATATTCTGGTGTACATGTTTAAAATTTTTCCCAGATGCTATAATTTCTGTATTGTCTGACAATATCTTTATGATGCCTACTGAATATCCAGATGTTGAAAAGTTCTGGAGCACAAGAATTAACATGACTAGTAATTTTGGAACTAGGCCCTATGTGGAAGTAATTTATACATGACAATGACGATGATGACAATGACAATGGTAATGATGATGAAGAAGGAGGAAGAGGAGAAGGAAAATGAGGAGGACAAGGAGAAAGAAGAGAAGAGCATGAGAAAGAGAGGAACTGAGATTATTTGACTCCAAAAAGAAAAGGCAAGGCAGTAAATGTTAGCAATTAATTTGTCAGTGTCTTTAAAAACTATTATGTGAATGACAGTATGCAGCTGTTTTGTGTTACTACTCAGGGAAGGACAAATGCTTTGTTCTACTTCAAGAGAGATTAGGAAGAGACATTAGAACGTCTCCAGACTCTAAAGTTGGTAAAATTCTAGAGTATGATAATATGCTGTCAACAAAGAGAAGAGAGACATCTTCCTATACTGGGGTCAAGGGGATATCCTATCTGGAATAAAAGGGGCTAGAGTAATGGCTCATTCAGCATTCTTATCGATTCCATTTCCAGAGAAAGAAATGATTTTATCACATGGTATATAAGGAAGTCATTTAAGAAACCACAAATCTATATGCAAAGAAAGAAGGAAAGTTCTAAGAATATGGCATTGTTGGCCGATGCACTGTCTTTGAAACCAGACAATATTGTTGCTTCTGCTGCATCCCCAAATTCCTAGCTTTGTGACCCTGGACAAGTTATTCAACTGCTCTACTAATCAGTTCTTATCTGTAAAATCACAGTTACACTTGTGTCTTCTTCACAGAGATGTGTGAGTATTCACTGAGATGATGCTCAATAAATGTAAACTTTTATTATTTTATTAGATATGTAGCACCTTCTAGGCACTATGTTAGGCATTTTCCAAGTCATTATCTCTTTTACAGAGTGATCATCTAAGCCCTATATAAAATAGAATGATATGATGACTTTTCACCAGAGTTATGTTCTTTAATTAAAAATGAAAGCCCTAGATATCAAAGACCAGCCTGCTGAGTTCCCTTACCTTTCCCAACCATGAGACATTTCCCTGATGTCTGCAGCACGTCTTTGACGTTTGGGACAGAAGACCAATTTGCCTCCACCCCCACGTGGCTCCACCTGTCACCATTATTATGTGATCTTTATAAAATTAAACTGAGACTGTACTAATTTTTTTCATTATGCTTTCAACCAAAACCACTTAGCTTACAAATATGGTGTCTGTTTAATAAGATAAATGGACACAAAAAAGAAAATTCCTGTATTTAATGTCACATCTTCAAAATATATTTATGCCAACTAATGTCTTTATGTACAATTTGAGTTATATATTTATCACCATCTGATGAACTTCTGATAGAGGATTTTTTGTAGCCAGTAGATAAAACACAAAGCATAGTTTTCTCTGGGTTGTTGCTTTTGTCTTTCTCTACCATTTACCCTCAGAAAAAAAGCCATTTTTTCTCAAGGATCCCAGGGTATGAATCTAGTAACTCTCCTCTGTTTATATCAACTAAAAGAGATCATCATTCTGATCTTGGCAGCAGTTATTGAACATCAGTAAAGACACTTGGTGAGGTTTCAACTCCCTGTTTCAGAGTCAGTTAAAAGGCATAGAATACTTAAGTTAATTATGACATTATATTAGAGATTATGTATGTAGGTATGTATATAGGTATATAATTAAATATATATATTTTCCTTTTTAAAGGAAAGTTTGGATTCCCCAGAGTGACGATAATGAGACATATTCTTCATTTCCAGCAAAACAAAGAGTTCAATACAAAGTGTTATATATAGCTTAATGCAAAATATATTAATAGCTGGCTCTATGCTAATAGAGAAATTGAAAAACCCAAGCTGTAGGGCTGAATTTATATAGCTGAGTCAGAGTCATCATAATTGGAATTTCAGCAACATATTTGGATGATAGAAATCAGTGGGGCATGGCAATCTTTACTTTGAGTTATACATAAAGATAGCTTAGGACTTGAATGAGACATGCATGATGTATAAAGAAATCCTTAGACACTGTGAAAATAGTTTACTACTGTGAAGAGAAAAGGGGAAGGTTAAATTACTTTGGCTCTAAAACCCTATGTAACGCAAAAACCAAATGAACCAACTTTGTTTTCCAGATGTCTTCAGAACTGTGTAATTGCACAATTTTGAGGAATATATGAAGATGATTTCAGGATATGCCTGACACTTTGCTACAGAAACAGCAACAATAATGATAGAAGTTTTAAATCATCCTAAGATGGATGAAGGAAATACTATTACAATAGGTTCACCAAAGCGTTCTTTTATAGAAAATGCTTAAAATGTCAACCTTTAGAGTAAGAATGACTTCAGTTTGAGCCCCAGCACCACCACTTAGTCTTTATTGGACCTTGGGAAACTCTTTAACCTCACTAAATTTTAACTTCCTCATCTGTAAAACAAGGATAATAACAATACCTACCATTGGGCTGATGTGAGGTTCCAATGAGAAAATGTGTATGAATAGGGTCAGGGGCACAAAGTAAGTTCTAAGTAAATAACAGCTATGGTGTTGATAATGATAATAGTGAAGATGATGAAGAAGATGAGGAAGAGAATGAAAAAGAAGAGGAGGAGGAGGAGGAGGAAGATCCACTAGACTTCATCTATATTCTTTGTCAAAAGAGATTCCTGAGGAAACAATTGGTGAAGTGGTGAAGCAATGAGAAAATTCTTTCATTCCTTCCAAGGATAATAACTATTATTGTGATACATTTATGTGCATTTCATTATTTGTCCTTGTGGATAAATAATTCATTATAAAATTAAAATAGAGTTGTATACCTTTTGTCAGAGTGGAAAGAGGAATTCTTTTTAACCTGGAATAAAGAACAAATTTTAAATGTGCTATTAAAAAATCCTGTCCTTTGGCTAAATCTCTATATGGTAATAGTTTATTATCATTCACCTTTTTTTTTTTTTTTTAGATACAGCGGTTGGGCATTGAACCTGGGACCTTGTATGTGGGAAGCCGGTACTGAACCACTGAGCCACATTGGCTCCCATCATTTACTCTTGCTAGTTCGCAGGGACAGTGGAGATGGAGTGTGGCACATTGAAAGTTAAAACTGGATGAGCAGGCTCGTTTTTAAAATTGATATTTTAAAATTGATCCTAATATTTATATAGAAATGCAAAAGACCTTGAATATTCAAAGCAATCCTGAAAAAGAAGAACAAAGTTGGAGGATTTACACTAGCTGATTCCAATATTTCTGTGAAACGACCATAATCAAGATAATGTGATACTGGCATAAAGATTGACAGATAGATTAGTGAAATTAATGGATAAACCAGGGTTAGAGCCACATGTATATGGTCATTTGATTTCAACAATGGTGCCAAATCAATCGAAAAAGAAAAGGAAAATCTAATCAATAAATACTGGAATAATTGGATATCCATATAAAAAGAAGTGAACCTTGATCCCTACTGTAGCAGTTTGGTATTGTTTATGAATTCCAAAAATAGATATTGGATAGTGTTTGTAAACTGGTCTGTTCCTCTGGGTGTATTAGATTGTATTAGATTCAGAGGTTTCACTTTTACTTGATTAAATCAAGATTAGGGCTTTTATTTGACCACATCATTAGGGCATGCAGGGTTGATTCCTCACCCTTGTCGACTCTCACACGGAAGTAAACACATGGTGAAGGAGAACACAGAAGTAGATACACAGGATAGGAACACAGAGGAATAGAGACAGCTCCCTTAAGGTTCTGTGGTCCCAGTTTCTTCCAATCTCAGGCTGGAGCACTCGTCTCTCTCCCTGGAGCTCATTTCTTCCCGGGCTTAGTTGTAGCTGTAGGCTATCAAGTTCATCTCTCTTCCAGGGGCCTATAACACCCTACTAGAAAGTCAAATAACTGAATAAAAAACTATTTGAACAATACTTTACAAAAGAAGATACCTGATCATTTTACAAATATTGGTATGTATTCTGGAAAATTTGATTTTTACCCACAATAAAAAATAAATAAATAAATAAAAAGAAGATACCTGAATGGCCAAGAAGTACCTGAAAAGATGCTTAACCTCATTAGTCATCAGGGAAAGGCAAATTAAAACTACAATGAAATACCATAGCTTATCCACAGGAAGGCTAAAATTTAAAAGACTGTTAACACCAAGTGTTGGTGAGGATATGAAATAATTAGAATTCTTAAACAGCAATTCAATTTGTAGGGTTTTTTTGCTCAAGTGGAACTGAAACATATGTGCCCAAAAAGATATGTACAGGACAAGGGAGATGTAAGAAAGGGAGAAGGGACAACACAAAGGGCCAGAAGCTGCAAGGAGTATTCAGGGAACTATAAAAAGTCTGATATTTCTGGAGTAAAAAATATAACTGGAGATAAACCGAAAAAGGTGGTCAGGCCAGGCATTTTTATTCTAGGTTAGGGGTTGCAATGCTACATTTTCGCCAAGTATGAAACTATAGTAATATAGTCGTGAAGTTAGGGGAGTGTGGCCTCTGTAGTCCTCCATGATATAAACCACTACTCCTCAAACTTTAATGTGCATGTGAATCACCTAAAGGGCTTGTTAAAGCACAGATTACTGGGTCCCATCCTCAGAGTTTCTTATATAGTAGGTATGGGTGGGGCCCAATAATTTGAATTTCTAACAAGTTCCCAGGTGATGCCAAAGCTGTTGGGCTGGGGACCACACTTTGAGAACAACTGAGGATGCTGGGAGAAGAAGTCCCTTACAACCCCCAGAATCAGCTTCCCCGTCAGGAAGGTGCTAGTTATACTGGAGATAAGGTCACCCCACATAGTCTTCTCATCCTCATTTTCCTGGTAGACAGATCCTTCTTAATCATATGTCAACTTACAGGAATTTTGGACATTTTCTGAGGCTGAGGTCTCTTCAACAAAACAGGCTTATACTCCCAATGAGTCCCAGGGACTTCTCTGTTCACACATCCTGGTAACACATATAAGAGAAAACAACGGCTGTGTAATTCTCTCCATCCTTGACTATCATATTCTCTCCATCCTTGGCTGTCTCATGGGAACTGATGTCTGAATGAGATTATTTACTGGGGCTACCTAATAAAATATTTGTTGGAAGTTTTGTACATTTAATAGTACATTTATATCAATTCATCGTCATGCCTTCCTGATAAGCCAACATTGTTAATATTACTGATGGGCAGATAAATAAATACATGCAAAGAGATCATGATGTGTCTAAGATTATGCATGGTTGCTGGTCTAGAGTTGACTGCCAAGGACACAAAGGCTCTCCTTGAATCTGGTAACTGTTTTTGTTAATTTCAAATTCATCTCTTCCCTAGGTCTGCAATGTGTCAACAACACAATCTAATGCAACTATCCTCAAACTAATCAGGAATTGTACATTGTTGAGTTTTGTTTTGGGGTTACAGAGTTTTATGGTGGTTAAACTTAGGATGCCTGTTACTTTGTGAGAAAAAGCTGTTTTTATTCCCCTCCTTCCACCAAATCCTTGAGATTATAGGGGGAAGGCCTTGGTGATGTCTCTGGTGCCACTGTGGCATGGAAATAGCATAGTAGATATGTCTGCAAGGCTAGTGCCAACTGCCTTCCCCAAGTCTCCCTCAGATTGGTGCAGGAGAACAGCTGGGCTGTCCCTGTGTCCACAAGAGGAGCACAGAAAGGATGAACAAGAATCAGAGGACCTAAATTAGTCTGCAGCAAAGAGGACATAGCATGGCCAAAATGGAGTCCAGGACAAAGACCACAGTAAGAGGGATGCTGAGTTTGTTAGAAGACAGATCACAATCCAGAGAGGTGTTTACATCAACTAAATGTATTTGAATAGGGAGAATTATACACAATGGCAGAGACAGGGCCAAATACTTGCAGGATACTTAAGAATGTTGGATGGCATTCAATTCAAACTAAGCCAACAGTCATGGCTCCATTCCAAGATATATTAAGAACGGCATGGTCACTAAAATACTAGGTTCCTATAGCCCAGCCCATTCTGCTGCCAAATCACAGTTTAAAATAAAGATATTAAAAAGAGAGAGTGAGAGAGAGGGTAACTCAGAGGATCAAGGGGCCCATTCCTATGCAATTTGTGATCTGGTTGAAAAAAAAAAAAAAAATTACATTTAAACACAAGAAGAGAGAGCTCAGGGGGATGTGATATTTTTCATTGACTATTTGAAGTTCTGCCATGTGAAAGGGGATTAAATTTGTGTGGATGTGCAAATAGGACCTATGGGTGGATATTATAGGAAATAGATTTCAGGGCAATATAAGAAAAAACTTTCTAGAAAGTAGAACAGCATGAGGGTTTATCATAGGCTCTGGAGCAAGGTTTCTTGGGTTTGAATCTCAGTTCTCCCAGTCTTGCTGTGACTTTAGGCAAGTTATTTACCCTCTTGGTGCCTCAGTTTTCTAATCAGCAAAATGGCACTAAGAATAGTATCTTATAATAGTGTTGTGAGATTAAATGAGTTAATAGTTCTAAAATTCTGAGAACATTACCTGGCACATACTAGCACTCAATAAATGCCAGTGGTTGTGGTTGTTTTTATTATTGTTGTTGACAGATCTGGTAATGAAATGACAACCATGAAGGTTAGTGTGTACCCTCCAAGGAATTGTCTAAGTAGAAGCCTGTAGACACCAGGCAGGAAGTCATAGAGAGAGGAAGGAGAGTAGAGGAGGGAAATGGGACCAGACTGATAGTTTTTATCTTGTGGGCTGCATAGTAGCTGTGGGCTGGGAAATTGTATAAGTGGTACAAGGAATTCAGAACAGTTATTAAGGATTTATTCTCCTGTAATCTCTGTTTCCACCTGCAACAGTATCATGACTTCTATATTCTAAATGAAATATTTTTTTGTTTTAGCAAGAGCACTAAAGTTCACTTGCCAAAATACTTCTACAGTTATAATATCTTTAGAACTGTCCATAGAGGATACATATATTATCACAAACTAATAAAAGCCAGCCTGAGAAAAAGCAAACATTTTGAATCATGATAAGGTCCAGGGATACACTTCATTCCTCCATTAAATATTTATCGAGCACCTCATATATGTCAGGCTAGGCTCTTTAGATTAATATTAACAAGTGACAGTTCCTGCTTTCAAGGAGGTGACAATTTAGTCCCTTTGGTTGGAAATAAAATATGAAAGATTAAGAACCATTAAATCAGATGAAGCTTAGAGATGACTTTCAATATTGAGTCTGATTTCACAATTCTTGACATGGTGAAGCAGCAGCAATAGTTTAGTAGACAAATTTAGGAGGAGGAGGAGGAAAGAAAAAAGAAGAAAACCAGCAGCCTAGAATCAACCTTGAGGATGAATAAGCATGTTGAGTTAAAGGCATTGAAGGTCACTATAGTTTTTTTTTTTTTTCAAACAAATCAATTTTATTGATACATATTAATAAAGCATGCAATTCATCCAAATGTACAATCAATGGTATTTGCTATAATTGTTTAGTTGTGCATTCATCACTTCAATCATTATTAGAGCATTTAGTAATCAGCTTTTTTTTTTTTAACATGTTAATAAAGCATACAATTCATCCAAAGTGTACAATCAATGGTATTTGGTATAATCATGTAGTTGTGCATTCATCACTTCAGTGATTATTAAGGCATTTTCATTAGTTCAATAATAATAATAATAGACAAAAAACAGATAAACAAGAAAATTCCTCACCACTCAATCTCTCTATTTTTTCCCTGCTATATATAGCTGCTATTTCTGGCTATTCTTGCACAATTACTTATTTGTTTATTAAGCAGTTTTATTGAGTTATAGTCACATCCTGTATGAACTATAATCAATGGCTTAGGCCACTATAGTTTTGAAAAATTAAGTGTAAAGGCAAGAAAGAGCAAGCCCCTTATGATAAAGCTGCGAAATGACTTCTTCAAAGACAAAATAGAAACTCTTTAAAATAAAATATAATAATGTAGAAAATAAAAATATGCCTGGATTTCATAGCCACTGAAGTATTAAAATCATATATGTTAAAATTCAGACAGGATAGGTAGATAAAGAAGTGATACAAAGAATAGGTTGTTGAGAAACTTTATGAAAACTTACATACTGTAGTTTAGAAACTGAACGAAAAACTCTGTTGTTAAAGATGAATTTTAATGAAGAATATGATACAAAGCTGAGAATTTTTAAAAATGCAGTTTCAGCAAAAGAAGGTTAAGGTAAAACCGAAATTTCTCCTGCAATCATTTTTGTACGATCTTGGTGGAGAATAAAGTCTTCCAGGAAGTGATTACATAGCACTTAAGACATTCAAGCATTCCAAATCTCAAAAGCCAGATGGTATTCATTGTGGGGTCCCAGGAGGACTCAAATGTGAATGGCCATAGAATTGCTCAGGACATAAAATACAGCCTAAATTCTACATTCTTACCAGGGACTTTTTTTCTTGTATAAAGATTTAAGAATTGGGTCCCATCATCCATTAGTGCAAAGGAATTATTTCTGGAAATTAGAAAGTTGTTGTCTCTTCAAGATATACAAGCAATTAGAAAACTCTGAGCCTCTTGAATTCTAAAAACACTTTCTTCAAAGACTAATTTCATCAATATGCAATTATAATCTTGATATATTATGAAGAAAAAGTAAAATCAATATTCAGTTTAAATACTTTTTTTCAGGGGAAAGACAACAAAATGGGGAGAAAATTCTCTAACATTATTTTCTAAAAGTCATTAATATTTTTACCACACATGTGCATACATTTATTATGAAGAAAGATGGTTAAAACAAAGAACTATAACATATCAGTATTAAAACAAGTGTACAATGTTATCTTAATTCTGGTGGCTTCATTCAAAAAAGATTTAGGATAGCCAAGTGTAGTAAGTGTTCAGGTAGGCTTCCAAGATGGCCAAGATGGTGGAATAAGATGCTCCAGGATGCCATTCCCTCACGTAATATTTGAACAACTAGCAAAAACTGGCAGAGCTAACATCTTCAAAACTCAGAAAACAGTTAAAGGGTTGCAGTAACTGGATAACGGCCTAATCAATAAAACATAGTTTTAACAACAGTAGGAGAAGCTCCTGGCACCCTTGCTGGCCCCATCTCTACCCCTTCCCCAGGGCAGGGTGAGCCAGCCTGCAATCCAATTGTGGGTCTGGCTCTGTTCTGAAAGGAGCAAAATGACTCCTATGCACATACTAGGGTACCTGTATATCAGTGCCAACCTATGGGGTAACTGCTTGAAAGACTGAAAGAGGAAACTCATCTTGGGCTAGCCCTCTGAGAACTTGTCCTGCAGGCAGAAGCAGCTTGCAGACAGCTAAAGCTATATAAGAAACAATTAAGTCAAAGTGGCCTAGGGCAAAGGATTACCTGCTTTAAGTCATATAAGAGAGCACTCTGGAAGGAGAAAAAGTCTATTTCATGGAGAATAGGGGGGAGCTTTCAAATTTCTGTAAGCGGGAGAATTCCTACAGCAATGAGCAAGCATAAGCCCAGGATAAGACACAGACTCAGAAAAGACTGATAGGACCCTTCAGTTTGCATTTGCTTTGGGCTGATCTTCCTGACAGGAGGGCTAAACTGTGAAGGAGAGCAACAGCCAACACAGAACCAATTTGCAAAAGTGTTTTTGTTATCATTTAGTTTATTTTTGTAAGCTGCTAGCACTTAAGAAAATCTCTGTCATATCACCAGTTGGATACAAACTTAAGGAACAGATATTTCAGAGACTAAATTCCAGAATTAAAACTTTAAAATTTTGATTGTACAGTGGAAAGCAAAAGATTACACCACAAGTAAAGAAACAAGAAATTATGGCCCATCCAAAGGAAAAGATAAAAAATACACATCATCAATGAAGAAGACCAGACTTTGGGAATACCAGAAAGAGATTTAAAAAAAAAAAAAATCATCCTCAATAAACTCAAGAAGATAAAGGAAAACACAGGGAAAGACCTAAAGGATATCAGGAAAACAATGAATGGACAATATGGGAATCTCAATAGAGAGAGAGAGAGATTTTAAAAGGAAACTACACGGAAATACTGGAGTTGATGACCACAATAAATGAAATGAAATATTCCCAGGAGGATTTCAACAGCTGATTGGAGCTGGCAGAATGAAGAGTCAGAGAACTCGAAGGCAAGACAATTGAAATAACTCAGACTGAGGAGTGGAAAGGAAAAAGAATTTTAAAAAGTGAGCAGTGCCTAAGAGACCTGTGGAACAGCATCATGGGTACCAATATACACATTATGGGAATCCCAGTAAAAAAAGAAAAGAGAAAGGGACAGAAGGAATATTCAAAGAAATAGTGGCAGAAAACTTCCCAAATTTGACAAAAGACATGAATATGCACATTCAAGAAGCCAATGATGCCCAAATAAGACAAGATCAAAGAGAACAGTGCCCAGACAAATAGTAGTCAAACTGTCAAATGCCAAGGACAAAGAGAGAGTTTAAGGGTTGCAAGAAAAAGGCAATGTGTCATGTACAAGGGATTCTCAATAAGATTGGGTGCTGATTTATCTCCAGAGACCACAGAGGCAAAAAGGCAACAAAATATTCAAAGTGCTGAAAAGTGAGACTGTCTTTCAAAAATGAGGGAGAGATTAAGAAATATCTAGATAAACAAAAGCTGAGAAAGTTCATCATCACTAGACCTGCCCTAAAAGCAATGCTAAAGGGAGTTCTTCAGACTGAAAGTAAGAACACTAGACTGGATTGAAGTGATATAAAGAAATAAATCTCCAGTAAAGGTAACAATATAGCTAATTATAAATGCCAGTACTATTGCATTATATTTTGGGTGTATGTAACACCACTCTTTATTTTTAGAGTTTCTAAAATGCATAAAAAGTAATCATATGATAAAGATATGGTTTTGAAATACAATATACAAAGATAATTTGTAACAAATACAACAAAAAGGTGGGAGAATGCAGGGGGATAGCAAAAGTATAAGTGTATGTTATTGATGTTGTTGGTATCAAATCAAGTATGATTGTTATAGACTTAGATATTAAATTTAAGCCCCATGGTAACTACAAAGAAAATACATGAAAAAATATAAACAGAAAGAAGTAAGAAGGGACACAAAATGGTACAATATAAAAAAATCAAATAAATATGAAAGTAGGCATTGACAGAAGTATTGAGGGACAATAAAAGTATAAGACTAACAAAGATCAAATAGCAAAATGGAAGAAGAATGTCCTAAAATAGCAGTAGTTACTTTAAATGTAAGTACATTTAACTCTCTAGTCAAGAGGGAGAGATTGGCAGAATGTATTAAAAAGCATGGCCCAGTGAAATGCTGTTTACAAGAGATTCACCTTTAATTCAAAGACACATGTAGGTTGAAAGTAAAAGGATGGAAAAAAAGATGCCATACAAATAGTAACCAAAAGAGAGCATAGGTAGCTATACGAATACTAGATAAAATAGACATTAAGTAAAAAACTATTATATGAGACAAAAAAGGTCAGGGATAAATTCAACAAGAAAACATAACATTTACAAATGTATATGTAACCAAAGGCAGAAGCCCAAAATTTATGAAGCAAATATTGACAGATTTGAAGGAATAAATAGATCATTCTACATTAATAACAGGAGAACTTAATATACCACATTCAATAATGGATATAATATCTAGACAGAATATCAATAAGGAAACAGAAGATTTGAACGATGGTCCAAACCAACAGGCTTAACAGACATATATAGAACACTTCACCCAATAGCAGCAGAATACACATTCTTCTCTAGTGCACATGGATCATTCTCCAGGATATATCATCTATTATGTCACAAAATAAGTCTCAATAAAGTAAAATATATTCAAATCATACAGTGTATCTTCTCTAACCACAATGGAATGAAGCTAGAACAGAATAATAGAAGGAGCATTAGAAAATTCACAAATATGTGGAAATTAAACAATGCACTCTTAAACATCCAACGGGTCAAAGAAGAAATCACAAGGGCAATTAGGAAAGTGAAAATGCAACATACCAAAACTGGTGGGATACAGCAAAGGCAATGCTGAGAAGGAAAGTGATAGCTCTAAATGCTTACATTGAAAAAGAAGAAAGTTCTCAAATCAAAGACTTAACCACAGAACTGGAAGAACTAGAAAAAGAACAAGCAAAACCCAAAATGAGCAAAAGGAAGGAAATAACAAAGATTAGCATGAAGATAAATGAATAGAGAATAAAAATAAATAAAGCATAAATGGCTCAAGTGGTTGAGTGCCTGCTTCCCAAACAGGAGGTCCTGGGTTTGTTTCCTGGTGCTGCCCTAAAAAACAAACAAACAAAAAAACAAACAGCAAGCAAACAAACGAAAACCCAACTCAAGGGAGCCAATGTGACTCAATGGTTGAGAGCTGACTTCCCACATCCGAGCTCTTGGGTTCAATCCCCAGCCCTGGTACCTCAAAAAATAGAATAGAATAGAATAGAATAGAATAGAATAGAATAGAATAGAATAGAATAGAATAGAATAGAATA
>JAKSZT010054416.1:3352542-3379269 GCA_026826555.1 Tolypeutes matacus | reverse complement strand
TAGAATAGAATAGAATAGAATAGAATAGAATAGAATAGAATAGAATAAAACATAAAAATTGAAAAAAGAAAAATATAGAAGACACATGGACCACCAGGCCCTGTCCATGTGTGAGCCACCAGGCCCCACAGAGCCATGCAGCAATATGATGACATAACAGGAGAGTGACACAAGGGAGAGCCAAGACAAGACATGCTGTAAAACCAGGAACTAAGGTGGCACAGATGATAGGATGCCTCTCTCCCACATTGGAGGTTCTGAGGATCAAATCCCAGTGAAGACAGGAGGAGAAGGATGAGAAGAGAGGGCAGGAAACAGACACGGAGGGTTGCCCAGCAAATGGACACAAAAAGAGAAAAAACGGGGTGGGAGGATAGTAGAAATGGATAAAAGTAAATAAATAAATAAATCCTTTTAAAAAAAATGTATCATAAGATACAGACTATAGTTAGTAGTAATACTTTGACAATGCTCTTTCATAATTTAACAAATATTTCATAACAATGCAAAGTATTTGTGGTGGGGTAATGTGTGGGAGCCCTGTATGATGTTATGCATGTTTGTTTTGTAAGTTCACAATGTTTATTGAACACTTATAGTTTATGTATGTTCATGTATGAATGATATACTTCAATAAATTGTTAAAAAAAAAAAAAAAAAAAAGAAACCATGCATGTGTCCCCAGACTTAGTTTTTCTCCCTAGGTCTGGTTTTTAGAATGCTGGTGATAAACTAAGCCTAATGTATTATATGACCATCCTGTATGGGAAATGACTGTAAGTCTAGGCATCTTTGGTCAACCTTAGGAGATATAGCAGGGGGACGGATATGGCTCAAATTGTTGGGTATCCATCTCCCATATGGGGGACCTGAGTTCGATGCCAGGGACCTCCTGGTAAAATTTTAAAAAAGAAAAATATAGAAGTCACACAGGCCTCCAGGCCCCATGTGCGGGTGGGCCGTCAGGCCCCACAAGAGGGTTGAGCCCCCCAGGCCCTGCATATGTGTGTGCCGCCAGGCCCTGTGCACGGGTGCATCACCAGGCCCCGCGAGCAGGTGAGACCCCCAGACCCCGTGCGTGGGTGCGCTGCCAGGCCCCATGAGCAGTTGTGCCATCAGGTCCTGCGAGCCACACAGCAAGATGATGACGTAACAGGAGAGTGACACAAGGGAAAGCCAAGATGAGACGCACCAAAAAACCAGGAACTAAGGTGCCACAGGCAATAGGACGCCTCTCTCCCACATTGGAGGTTCTGAGGATCAAATCTCAGTGAAGACAGGAGAAGAAAGATGAGAAAAGAGAGCAGGAAACGGACACAGACAGTTGCCCAGCGAATGGAAACAAAAACAGCAAAAAACGGGCTCAGGGGGTTGGGGGCAGTGGGATGGGGAAATGGATAAAAGTAAATAAAAAAAAAAAATCCTTTAAAAAAAGTATCGGGAAGTTAAGATATGGACTATAGTTAGTAGTAATACTTTGACGATGCTCTTTCATAATTTGTTAACTAAAGTTTCACAACAATGCAAAGTATTTGTGGTGGGGTGAGGTATGGGAGCCCTGTATGACGTTTGTTTTGTAAGTTCACAATGTTTTCTGAATATTTAGTGTTTATGTATGTTCATGTATGAATGATATACTTCAATAAATTGTTTTTAAAAAAAGGATTTTAAGAGGATAGTATGAACAACTGTATTGAAACAAATTAGATAATCTAGATGAAAAGGTTGCTAGAAAAACATAAACTACATACACTGACTCTAGAAGAAATAGAAGATCTCAACAGATCAATTACAAGTAAAGAGATTAAATCAGTAATCAAAAAACCCCAACAACAAAAGACTAGGACTAGATGGCTTCAGAGGTGAATTCTACCAAACATTTCAAGAAGAATTAACACCAACACTCCTCAAACTCTTCCAAAAAAATGAAGAAGAGGGAACACTCCCTGACACAGTCTATGAGGTCAACATTATCCTAATTCCAGAGTCAGATAAAGATACCCCAACAAAGAAAATTACAGACCAGTATCCCTTATGAATATAGATGTAAACATCTTCAACAAAATACTAGCAAACCAAATCCACTAGTATATTAAAAGAATTAGACCCCATAATCAAGTGGGATTTATCCCTGGTATGCAAGGGTGGTTCAACATAAGAAAATCAATTAAGGTAATATGCTACATTAACAGAATGAAGGTTAAAAAAACATGCAATCATCTCAATTGACACACAAAAAAGACATCTGACAACATCCAGCACCACTTCTTGATAAAAAACGTTTAGAGAACTAGGAATAGAAGGAAACTTCCTAAACATGATAAAGGACATATATGAAAAATCCACAGCTAACATCCTACTTAATGGTGAAAGACTGAAAGCTTTCCCTCTAAGATCAGAAACAAGACAAGAATGCCCAATGTCATCAATGTTATTCAATATTGTATTGGAAGTTCTAGCCAGAGCAATTAGGCAAAAAGAAAAAAGAAACACAGAAAGAAATGACATCTAAATTGGAAAGGAAGAAGTAAAAATCTCCCTATTTGCAGATGATATGATCCTATATATGAAAAACCCTGAAAATTCCACAACAAATCTACTAGAGATAATAGATAAATTCAGCAAAATGGTGAGGTACAAGATCAATATGCACAAGTCCATTGTGTTCGTAAACACTAGTAATGAACAATCTGAAGAGGAAATTAAGAAAACAATTCTATTTACAATAGTAAGTAGAAGAATTAAATATCTAGGAATAAATCTAACCAAGGATATAAAGGCCCTATACAAAGAAAAATATAAGACATTGCTAAAAGAAATCAACGAAGACCTAAATAAATTGAAGGACATTCATGTTCATGGATTGGAACATCAAACATTTTCAAGATCCCAATTCTACCCAAAGTAATTTACCAGTTCAGGACAATCCCAATCAAAATTCCAACAGCCTTCTTTGCAGAAATGGAAATGCCAGTTATTGAATTTAGTTGGAAGGGTAAATTCAAATAACCAAAACCATCTTTAAAAAGAATGAAGTTGGAAGACTCACACTTCCCCATTTTAAAGTTTATTGCAAAGCTCCAGTAGTCAAAACAGCATGGTACTGGTACACGGGCAGAAATATAGACCAATGGATTTAAACTAAAAGTTCAAAAATAGATGGTCACATATATGGCCAATTGATTTTTAATAGGGTGCCAAATCCATTAAATGGGGAAAGAACAGTCTCTTCAACAAATAGTACTTGGAAAACTGGCTATCCCTATGCAAAAGAATGAATCTTATATCATATACAAAATTTAACCCCACATGAATCAAAGACCTAAATATAAGAATCCCAAACTGCAAAACTCATGGAAGAAAATATAAGGAAGCATCTTCAGGACCTTGTGTTAGGCAATGGTTTCTTTGACTTTACACCAAAAGCACAAGCAACAAAAGAAAAAATAGATAAATGGGACTTCATCAAAATGAAAACTTTTGTGTATCAAAGAACTTCATCATGAAAGTAAAAAAGACAACCCACAGAATGGGAGGAATCATTTGGAGACTGCCTTATTGAATATTATCAATAGGGTTTATTATCCAGAATATGTGAAGAAATCCTACAACTCCACAACAAAAAGACAAACAATCCAATTAAAAATGGGAATAGACCTGAATATTTCTCCAAAGAAGATATACAAATGGACAAAGCTGTATGAAAATATGCTAACGTTATGAGCCATTAGAGAAATATAAATCAAAACCACAATGAGATACTACTTCACACCCACTATAATTGCTACTATTAAAAAAAGGGAAAATAACAAATGTTGTACAGGATATGGAGAAATAGGAACTTTTTCACTGTTGGTGGGAATGTAAAATGGTGCAGCTGCTGTGGAAACAGTTTGGCTATGTCTCAGGAAGTTAAACGTAGAATTACCATATGACCTGGCAATATCACTTCTAGGTATATACTCAAAAGACTTGAAAGCAGGGTCTCGAACAGATATTTACACACCAATGTTCATAGCAACGTTATTCACAATTGTCAAAAGATGGAAGCAACCCAAGTGCCAACAAATGAATGGATAAACAATATGGTATATACATAAAACTGGAATATTACTCATCTGTGAATATGGAATGAAGTTGAGATGCTTCCTGGAAGACATGGTTTTGAGTGAAATATGCCAGTCACAAAGGGACAAATATTGTTGGATCTCACTGATAAGAAATAATTAGAATATGAAAATTCAGAGTCAGAAATTAGAATACAGGTTACTAGGAGCTTGGGTGGGGGTACAAAATGGGGAATTAATGCTTAGTTGGTACAGAATTTCTATTTGAGGTGACAGAAAGGTTTTGGTAATGGATGATGGCGATGGTAACACAACAATGTGAACATGATTTACACCAGTGAATTATATATTTGAATTTTAGGTTGTATATGTGTTATTAGAATAAAAAAAAATTAAAAACCCATAGGACTGTACAACTCAAACCCTAACGTAAACTATTGACTAGAGTTATATACAACTATATAATATTCTTCTATCAACTGAAACATAGGTACCAAACTAATCCAGTTTTTAACAATAGGTGGTAGTATATGGGGACTCTGAATTTTTTTGCATGATTTTACTGTAACCTACAACTTCTCTGACTAAAAAAATTAATGAAAAAAAATTTAGGCCATCACTTTGGTTTAGGAGTCCAAACAGAGACAGCAAGATGGATGGTCTAATGCATAGGAAGAAATTAAACCATTTAGCATTATTTTACTCTGGAATAAAGCAAAATTATTAGAGAACTAATTGAGACAATCAAACCCCCTATGAAATCTGAGCAACTCCACATTTTAACCTATCTGTGCCAGGGAGCAAAAGGGGACTATGTATGAAATTAATGACCGGGAAAATTAGTAAAAATATGAATTATTATTTCACCTGGCATATCGATCAAGTATAGAATAGTGTGTCAAAGATTATAGTAGGGGAATTCTGGATGTATATATTTTTTGTGACTATTAATTATATTTGTCCCCACTAGTTTAAAAACAAAGGTTATTCTATTAATCTTCTTGTGGGTAATCTGAAACCATCAAAACTCAGGGCATTAGTTGATTATCTACCTGAGAGATCACATTTGTTTCCTTTGTTCAGCAATATTGCCTTAGAACACATCCCCATTGTGTGTGTGTGTGTGTGTGTGTGTTTTAATTTATTTATTTTTTATTGTGGGTAAAAAATCAAAATTTTCACAATACATACCAATATTTGTAAAATGATATATAAATATATATGCATATATGTGCATTTGCTTACAAAAATGTTATTTTTATATATATATATATATATATTTTTTAAGAGGTGCTTAGATTACCTAAAATATTACACAGAACCTACCGGGATTCCCATGTTCCCCACCTCCCACACCTCCCACCACATACCACACAAACATCTCCCACAAGTGTGGCCCATCACCCTCAATGGACTTACACATCCTGGGGCCTTGCCATCAACCATAGACCACAGTTCACACTGTAGACCACACTCTCTCCCACTCAGTTCTGAGTGGTGTGTGCTGATTTAAAATGGCCTACATCCGTTGCCACAACTCAGGACAACCTCCAAATACCGAAAAAGCCCCTGTATTTCAACTGCACATCCTCTCCCTGCCCCGAAAGTGTCCAGTGGCCACCGGCTCCACCTCACTGCTATAATTTCTTCCCTTGCTAGAATCACCATATGTGTACAACAGAATACCATCAAGTCCACTCTAGTCCATAGTTCTTCCCCCAATCCTGAGGGGACTGGGATGGTGAGGTCCACTCCACCTCCAAGTGAGAGAGGGCTTATATCCCATGGATATGGTGGGTGGGATGATCCTGCCTGCAGATGCAGGCCCTCTCCATTTCCTGGGATGGCTGTTGCCCATCGTTGTCTCCTCTCCAGGTGGCTTGGATGAGTCCATTGAGCTCTACGGTAGGAGTTGCAGCTCCACCGAGATTCCACGCACACCTGGCACATAGGTAGGCCAGAGGCTCCAGTCTCTGGAAGTATACCTAAAAACTCCAGCCTCACATATAGGTTTGAATAGAAGGGACTGATGAACCATGTGCAGGGAGGACTTATTTAAGTCCAATTCTGTCACTCTCAAGAGCACAGATTCCAAAATAGAGCCCACTGATAAGGCGTCAGTCTCTGGGGCTATCCCCCTTATATAGGACCTGGGTGTCTCCAGAGCTCTCAGGAGCCCCTCTGTGTGGAATGATAGGCACTTTGATGTTCTATGAGCTCCTACTGAGGTGTGCGTAAGCATTACCTCTGGGAGGACCTCCCGACTCTCTTTGAAGTCTCTTAGCCACCCCATTGGTTTTTGTATTATGGAGCCAATGGCCAACCTATTTTGGAAATATGAGATATTGGCTACTAAATGAAACAGGATACCTGGTGAAGGGGACCAAAGATCTGATCATTCATAGGAGATATTTATTTTTCATGGAAGATTTTTCTTTAAGAGAGTCTTAATCAGGAAGACCAGTATATTTCCCAGGAACCTGAAAACTCTGTGTAAAATAACCTCAATTGAGAATGAGATAACATCTGTCTCCAGGTCAAAGAGATGGTATAACTGTGTGCAGGACACTGGTTCCTTTTTGTTCCCATTGGAATAAGATAAAGTCAGATACTTGTCTTCAAGTGATTGTCTGCACTGGTCATATATCTATAAGGTTTATCTATAATCAATAATCTGGAGGGTAGTAGCTATTCCTATGCAACAACAATGCTTCTTTCTTAACTGATAGCTGACATCCTCTTTCAGAGCTGTTAGCACATTGAAAACTTCCAACAATTAACCTTGGTGTGTGTGTATAAATAAGCACAATTAATGTCTTTATCAGGGTCAGGGCCCTACCATTTTATTGTTCTCATACCCTTCATTAGTACATAGAGTTTCTATTTATTTGCTGATCATGCATGGATTTTAGGCACAGTGTATATATTTTAAAATTGTAGAACAACTTTGTGACAGCTTTAATAGAATTAAAATGCCTAAGCAGCCCTTTCTATACCATTCTTCCTTTTGAAAAACACACATCCACTTTGTAGTGTTCAAGTAAGTAGCTCTGAGCTGGAAGCAAGATTGAAGGTCAAATAAGTCAGGAAATCTTAAATCAATCTGATGCATTTCATTTTGCAGAAATTTTTTTAATATCATACTTACCTCTATCAAAAATCAGCCTGTCTTTACAGTTTACTTTTTACCAGGAGTAAAAATTAGAGTTTGCACATTGTAAATATAGGGGGAAAAGATAATTTAGCACACTGTTTTATCACTGACAACCTGATGGTTTTCATAACAGAATCCCACATATTTGAGAGTGTCATTATTGCCTTGCAATTGTTGATAGAGCAGAGTGGAGCAAGCCTGCCTCCACCAAAGGCCAGAGGGAGAGACTGAATCACCTAGGGAAGGATGGAGTGTGACCTCCTTGTGATTAAAACGTGAGAAAGATAAACTGAGTCAAAGTAGTGGCCAGAGTGGGAGGGAAAAAAGTTGCACACTCAGAGCTCAGTCATATTTCCTGAGCTTTTTTGTTCCCCTTCCTTCCTACCCTGATGATGCTGAGGTTGATAACTGCTCTTTAGATTGGAACATCAATGTGCTTTCTTCAGCACAATCATTAAGGCCAGGAGAAGGCAAGGTCTTTTCTAGTGATTCAGAGATACACTTCTGTTTATTCTTTTGTACTTAAGGGCAGAAAACGGCAAAGGGAATTTACTCTGGTTTTCAACATCTGTCAGTACCTGGGCAGAGATTTTCAGCAGCTGAAGTCAATCAGTTTCTGGAAAGTGCTAAGCAACCATACCAAGTGCTCCCAACTAACATTACCTCCGAATGTGCATGACCAGGCATATTTCAATATGCTCTGCCAGGCGGTGTTAGTAATGCGAGCAATATGCAGCTCACTTTACTTGCTGACTGGCTTAAAAAGGAAAATTAAATACATTTCTCATAAGGATACTTTGTGGAATTTTTCCACATCATTAAATAAAATGTAGCCCTGGTTTAAAGGCATTTCCTGAGAGAAAACGTCTCTTAACCTAAACTAAACTGAACTATGTGAAACAGTCTGCCTGTACACACTATAATATTTTTTCCTGATTACATGTAATGGGTCTTCTATCATCCTGCAAGCTTACCCATATCATTGAATTGTTTCATGGCCATACCCCCAAAATTGACGGCAAACTTTTTAAAGCGGTTCTCGGGAAATGGGAAGTTATTCAATTTTCTCCTCATAGTTACAAAAGCCTGATGGTATCGGAAACGACATTTCTGAAATAATTAAGAAAAATAATGACATGCTTTCTTTGCCTGGGTACATACTTCTTTCACAACTTCAATATAACAAGCTATAACACCACTTCCTTATTGCTTGAGTAAGGAAGATAAGCTCAAATATGACAGACAGAAAACAGCAAACACTATAAAGGAGTGCAAAATCAAATGGATACCTTTCTTGTTTGCCACTGGAATGTGTATTTTCACCTTCTTCCCAAGGAAGGGACTGTGCTTCCCTAGTGACAGCTTAAATCCATTCAGGGTTTGGTTTTGCAACACCTGTTTAATTACTTTGGATCCCCCGTGAGACGAATTGCCATTCCTACTTCCTAAGTTCATGGTTCCTACATAGAGACTGAGGTGCTGTGCAAGGTTTGTGTTCCCTTTTTTGTTTCCTGTTAGAATAGCCACATGAGGTGTTCTGATATTTTTTAAGAGACTCTCTTGGCCTCTTCGTCTCAGTCAGAAATTTTCTATTAAAAAGAAAGAAAAATAAATAAATAAAATGATTCTTTATAAGAAGATACCACACATCTTCTGTTTAATCCCAGGAGCCATCTAGCCAATTTGAAAGTCAACATCAGAAGGAAAGGTAATGCTTTTTTGTTTTGTTTCAATCTGAACTCTCACAGTTCAAATTGAATCAAGAAGCAAGAATTTCAAACTAAGTGATGAGCTGAAATAAAACTGGGAGACATTCGTTTTACAAGGTTGTGTGGGAGAATTGCTGAGTACACCCTGAGAGAAATGTAAAGGAGGGATATCGTTTTCACAGGGGGTTACAACTACACAACAATCCACAAAGCATTGTATAGGAAGAGAACAAACATATCTTCCAAAGCATAATCCGTATTGCTCGAGTAGGGTGAAATATTTCAGTATGGGGGCTTTAGAAAGAACTCTGGGAGTGGGATGCCCTCAGAAATAAAAACAAATCTGAATCCAAGCTCTTACTGACTTTTGTCTCCATCTGGCAACAACACACATGCGTGCCATAGGGACAAGGGTGCTGTGTGTAAAGAGAAACATGGAACAATTTTCTCTTTGGGGTACTGGATCAAATTCCCAGTCTCCTAACTAGGTTAGGACTTTGTCCCTGCTCTGGGCATTGCCTTGTGGCAAAGAATAACCTTCTGCTCCATTCCTAGTCCCTGAAAAAATAAAACCTTCAAGAAGAAAGAATGTCCTATTGTTGGAGTAGAATTATTCCTCCCGCGTCTCAAAGAGGAGGTATTTTTGGCATCTGGGAAAAGATTGTGTCCAGAGGGGCTTCTTAGTTTTACAGCTGGGTCCACTCAAACCAGTCCAACAAGCCAGCATTACATAGAGGAGCCCAGCCAAACACAGGCACTTCAATCACGCTCAATTCACTTGGGTTCTGGTAAATGAAATAAAACCCCAAAGCTTGGCTTTTTATTTTTCTTAGGGCAAAGTCCATTTAGAATTGATATAATCGCTTGCTATGGTTACATATGCCACATTTATTTTTAAATAGCTCTACATCCCAAGGGCTCCTGATTTCCATCCACATGGCAGGTAGGAAGGCTGCAGGAAAATGATTTTCAACAGAGTCTACATTTTACCAGGCTCAAAAAAAGCACATCTTGAGATGCACACCAAGGTTGGTAAGGAGTTGGGCTACTTGATAAAGCGGTCAGGGTGTATCCTGCAAAAAGGTGCTCAGCTGAGAGGATGGCTAGGGTTTGAAATTCACTCCACAATTTGCTTGCAAAGTTGTTTATCTTAGTGTGGGGCTGCAACTGCTTAAAGGCAGAGGCCTCTTTTTCTATTCTGTTTAGCCCACTTGTAGCTACTGTGCATGTGGGGCTGTATGCACAAATCACCTGGTGGGCTAGCGGTGGCACTGATTAAGAAATCCCAGGTCTGTTCTTGAATCTTGAGTGGAGATGGATCTGACGGAGGATGCTTCTCTGCTGAGAGAGGCCTCAGGTAGGGACTTTTCTTGGCTCTTTTCAGACAAACGTGAGGAGAAGACACCAGCTCTCCTGACCCTGTTTGCCCTGCTTTAGGGCTGAATGGTACTTTGTGCTTCTATGAAGACAGTTTACCATATTTGCCTAATGTTACTATAGCTTGGTACTTTCCCTCCCTCCCTTATTAGTTCTTGCAGCCAGGGTCACTCATCCTCGAAGGCTACATGGAGTCCAACTGAGTCTTGCTTAGTTAATGTTTTATTTAATTCAGAGATTATAAACCATGACCTGCAGACCAATCTGGCTGATCATGTTTCGTTTGACCCAAACAGAATTTAACACATTATGAATTAGGTTGTATGTTTTATACAAAGGCTTATGTTTACAAATGGAGGATTCCACATTAAAATCAGCATTTCTAGTTTCTTTGGAAAAATTGGAATTACTGACAACACTGGGCTTGCTTTGTCTTGTGGTAACAATCAGCTGGAGCAGAGTAGCTGCTGCCCCCTTTTGACCTGCTATGTTCTTTAGGTCATGGGATCACCATAGTGCCCTATTCCTTCCGTTGAATTATCTGCCTTGCTCCTCTAGGGAAATGGTTTAATTGAATTGGAGTCCATTGGAATAAATGATCCAATAATCTCCCTTATAGTCCATGCTAGGGCCCAATGCACAGGGTTAACAACATCTTTTCTTCCTTATCGTCCTTGGTAGATGACTTTCACATGTGTACCACACTCCCAACGGTGCTGTCAGGGTGATTCTAGCTGTAACAAGACCGTGAGAAGGAGCCCAGAAACCTCTCCTCTTAGAAAAAGAAAAGCAAATACTTTGCAGGTTTCAGAAAAACTATTACTGGTTGCAAATTTCTTGTGACATCTCACAACTGATCATGACACACCTGTGAGGAGTGAAAGTGCAGTGGAGAACAGCTCTTGTAGCTGAAAAAGGAAAATCAGAAACAAGTTTAGAGAATTGTGTTTATAAATCATGACAGAAAGGAAGTGTCAATAGAACTGCCAAATAAATAATTTTAGGGCAGAATAAATCCTGGGTTCACTAACTTCAATTCAGTTTCCTACACATGTACTTGTGGCCAGGGCCAGGCCACAGAATGGGACAAATTGGGAGCCACTTTCTTGTTGTAATTGGCCTGGCAAGGAATATCTACTATTAGACTTACTCCCAGGATTTAGGTAAAGACAGGGCATTGTCTCTAGGAAATTCTTGAAAACAAAGAAGACCCAAAGGTCTCTCAGACACTTTCCTAGAACTCAAATTAGGATTGTTGTCTTAGATTTGTAGTTTACACCAAGAGCCTCACCAGGAGAGGGGCAGAAGTCTTGGTTACACTTCAGGAGGGGTGGGGAAGTCTGGGAGCTCAGCAGTAATAGGGGGGAAAGCAGTGAGTCTGGGAGTGTTGTGGGCAGGGGGGCTGGAGTATAGAACCAGGTAAAGGACTGACAGGGAACCCTGGGGTGCTGGGTGCTGACTTAAGAAAAAAGGTTCACAGGATGAGCTTTTGAGAAAGAAGACCAGAGTAGGGAAAAAATCAATGGAGGTTGATTATACTATAAATTATCTCCAAAGTTGGTCTTGTTAGTGATTTTGAAATTCACCAGTGTTGTAACAGTTCTTTTAATGTACAGTTGATGGATCGCATGAGAAGACAGCCCTCACATGTGGAGCAAGTGGAAAGTCAGGAGGTCGTCCATAATGTAGAGTGTGGTTTTGTCCTGATCATTTAGGATTTTTAATAGGGTGACTGACATTTTGCCTGAGAGCAAACGATTCTTAGGGAAAAATATTGAAAATCTGTTGTTTCTAGGAATGTGCTTGCTGAAGGGCAGAGTAAATGGATCAGGTGGTACATTTTTCTTTGTAGGCTGGATTATTTACAAGTCGTCCTGAACAAATTAGGAACTTCTACCAAGAATTAGGTATTCATTACTCTTCCCAGGTTCTGGCTTCTTCAAATTCCAAGTGAAAGAATTTTGAAAGAAACAGAAGGGATTGCAGGGGCATTTAAAAATGTAGTATAGGCTAATGGTTTTAGTCAATCTCTTTAAAAAATTTTTACCACCTCTCAGAGGGACTTAAATTCCAGCTGTCTGAGGCTGCCTAATTACAGAGGTAGCTTTAAAAGTTGTTCTGTGCTCATGGACGACAGAGGGAATAAAAGCAGTGAACCACAAAACTGTGTTAGGAAAGTTTACTTTTCATGGTCATTGAATTAGAGAAGGAACAAGCTCACTCTGGTCCATCTCCGTCTGTCTTCGTGTCACCCTGGGCCTCCCTGCCACAAAAGGAGAGCCACTTGTCAGACCCAGGCACCTTTTCCACCGGAGGGGAGCTGCCAAAACAGAATGCTCCTTGATTAGAAAAAAAGGTTAGAAATTTCTAATTCTCACTTTCCAGGCACTTGCTTAAAATGTGACAATTGTGTTTCTGGGGTGTTCTTCTATAGACACAAGGGCAGAGCACACAATGCCTGGCTTTTCTCCCTCTGTGGAAATGGAGGGTGAGCAGAAGACTTGCAGGTGGCCCCATCTATAGCCAAAATGAATACAACGATTTTAGGAAAGAGCTCTACTTTTTTTTTTTTAATTGCAAAAAAAAGTGAGAAGAAAATGCTAATAGTTGCAGCTAGAAAATATGCCTGGGAGAATGGCCTTTATCATCTGCTTTTGAAGTAGGAGCTGAAAAAGATGAAGCCGAAGAAAGGACTCAGAGGGCCGAGAGTGGATGGAGCGCTGTGGGCACCGGGACACAATTGGTACCAGAGGGAGAAGTTTTTCTGTAAAGTCATTTCAAACTTGCTCAGTGATTTCGTAGGAATAACTTCAATGGTCTTCTTAATGGTATATTCCTGTTTCATCTCTAGACAAGAATGCGAGAGATGTATATAAAGGTCTCAGCCTCTGTTTAGGAATGTCTAAGTACATTCTGGTAATTACCTTGACTTTGATACAACGCAGTGCTTTCTCTTGGTAAAATAAATAAATGAGTGAAAGATCCTGGAATGATCTTTCCTTCGAGATCTCTGCCTCTTAATAGCAAACTGAATTATTTCCGTGGGTATTATTAGAGTTTGAGGGTTTTTTTTTTAAACTTGGTGACTGGTTTTCCTGTTAATAAATAATTTTTAACATTCATCAATGAGTTCAAAGTGAAAAACTGTTTATTAATGCAGTATCTATTTCTTCTCATGAAACAAAACATAGATGTGTTCCACATAAGAATGTCCACATTTGGAAAATATTCTTACCATAATCTGCATCTCAATTTCTCACTTTATTGTAAGATATCTTTAATCACATGGCACAGTCAATAGAGAGCAGGAGTTCAACTTCCACACCTGTGAATGAACGGCATTCGACCCCTTTTTGCCATTTTTACGCATCCCTCTTCTCTGGAACCCAGAAAAGAGTGAGGTCGCATTACCATTTAGCTGAAAAGTATCACAGGCTAATAAATATCAGATATACTGTTTCCCCCTCATGTCCCTGTTTCCTGGCATTTCAGCAGTTGTGTTGTCTGTGAAAGGGGATCCCCTCACATCAGACCTGGAGATATGAAAGGAAGTCTGAAACAAACACATTCAAGGATTTGACATGGACATTGAATTTCATTAATGTAGAACAGTTTCTTTATACTAACAATTGACCTTTTTTTTTTTTTAAAGGAAGAACTGGGGATTGAACTTGAGACCTCGTATATGCGAAGCAGGCACTCAACCATTGAGCTATACCTCCTCTCCGACAATTGAACTCTTTTTAAAGAAAGATCATTTCAATTTGGTAATAGTGAGTAAGAGGTTCTAGAACAACATTCTCCCATAAAATAGGCCTGAGATAATAAACTCAAAAATAATAAACAAAAAACACTTTAAGGAGGCTGGCCATTGCCAAGCAAACATTGAAAGAAAGGCTTAAGCCAATCTATTCTCAATCTGACTTTGGGCATTTTAACATAATTTTTAATACTATAGTGGCAAAAAAAATTTTTTTTAACTTAAAAATACATACAAATATAAAGAGGAAAACTTACTTGTAATCCACCACTCAGAGATAATCACCATTAGCATTTTGAACTATTCCCTTTCAGATTTTAAAATGCACATAAAATGCTATTTTTGCAAATTCTGGATCCTGCTGTATACGTAGTATTATACCCTGTTTTTTATTTAAAGTTAAATCAACTCTCCAACCTTACTATATGTTATTTAAAAATTAACAATTTTTTTTTTTTTTTTTTTTGCAAGTGAAAATTACATCTTTATGTGGTTAAAGAAATCAATACTCTGCAAAATGCTATATGATGTAAAGGAACTCTCTATTCCATCCTAGACACCAGTTTTACTCCCCAGGGTTAAGTAACCATGGCCAACAGTTTCTTGCAGATTTTGGTTGTTAATAACTGAGCTGTATTTTCTTAGTAAATTTTCATTTCTAATGGCAATGAACAGAATTTTGATAAATGTAAAGGGGAAAGGTCCCGTGCTGTGCTTTTAAGAAATGTGAAGTCAATTCCATTGTTAATGTGGACAAATAATTTATGGGACTGTACAGGTGAACAACCAAGGATTAGTATAGGTAAGTGTCCTTTTTGAGAGCAAATAGCTCTAGAAAGGTGTTATTATGGTCAAAGGCGTTAGAGCCAGGGTCATTGGATCCTAACAAAAGATGGTGGCTTCCACGAGAAAGGCAAGGTATTTTCCCTTTTGTTTAAATGCACTGCATCCCACCATTCTTCCCAGGCATACTCTTGCATCTTGAAGGTCACAAATCCAAATGTCTGCTTGGCTAGGAGAGGAGAGTAAGCGACTGAAGTGGGAAGTATGAAAAATGAACAGGGAGTGGTTTGAACCATAGTGAACAGAAAAAAAAATCTTTTATCAGGGGAAGTGGGTTACCTACTCAGACTATTATTTTATGGAAATGCAGCCCAGTGTTTCACATTTGATTTTTGTTTTGTTTTGTTTTACTTTTTAAAAGAGAAATGAAAGACCTGGATTTTCATGTGAATTGGACCAATTTTTAAAGGTTGGCAACTTATTTGAAAATGTAGCACTGGGCCAAGAAAACTTTCCTGTGGGCTGCCTTAGAGTATGACCTTACTTTGCTCCCACGAAAGCCCCCTAGCAGGGACAATCATTTCCTTAACCCTGTCTGTAAGCCATGGCTCCACTAAGCGCTGGAACTGACCCTCCACACCCACTCCAGGCATCTCCTTCCCAGCAAGAAGCCTGTGTGACACAGGTGGCTGGCACAGATGCTGATGTAACATCACATTGCAAATCTATGCATGCCCGGAGCAAAAGTTCAGCAGGGTCTCAGGGTAGGGATAAAATGCGGACAGTCAAGTTATCGCCATAGATGAAAAGTGGTGATTTGACCTCCTTGTTCTGTTCCTATGGTTGTTTCAGGAGACCTCAAGTGCTGCAGGGATGGGGCAGTCTTCCTCGTGGAAGGCTTGTTCCTGTGAGAGGGGAGCATTCACCGATCATCAGTGGGTGAGGTATCTGAATATGAATACTTAATGGTCTGATTATCCTTTAAAAATTCACTTTGTGTGGCCTAACGTGTTCCCCATTCGAAAATATTCTTCCTGAGACCCAGCCCGCCTCCCTTTATTTGTATTAGCAGATTTGCCCTTGAGTGTGCCTGGGTGAGTTTACGCGGTCACCTAAGAGGCAAAAAGAAAGCAAATTCAATTTTACATAAGTAGCGAAAAGAAAACACTATGGAGAAGATTCAGGGCAGCAATTGTAGATGTTTTTCACAAGGGAAATTTGAGAATATGCTTTGTAAATATGACAAAAGATTGCTAGCAAGAGTCAACAAGCCAGTTTGGAAACAGATATCCCATAAAAATAATGGCCACTTGGAATGGTGTGCATGTACTAGAACCCAGCAGAGATCTCAGAGCCTATTTTCATAATGAAGTAGACATCAGTTTACCCAAATGACTTACAATTGATATAACTGCTATTCCTTTGCTTGAAGGGGAGTCTTGTTATTTGAATATTGAAATCTGGAATTAAACAAACCTATCAATTGATTTCTCCTAGGTATTTGCATTTCAATTAGTGAGCTCTTTTTCAATATTCCTATTCTTTGACTTGGTAACACCACTTGTAGGATTTATTCCAAGGAAATCATCCTAAACAATAAAACACAAATTAAAAATATCCAATAATAGTGGAATGGTTAAATAAACCATGGTTTATGACCTCAGTGAAATGTTATACAGCCATTGCAATGATTATAAAGATTATGCAATAACATAGAAAATACTTATGTTAAAATGTTGTCAGAAAGACAAGATGCAACATCCTAAATAAGCATGATTATATATTATAAAGCTAGCCAGGTAGCCAGCAAGCAAAAACCCTTTGCATAGGAAATATAAGATTAATAAAAAATTCATTGAAATGTTAACAGTAGCTGTGTCTGGGTGATATCTGTTTTTCCTTACTTTTCTCAATTTTCTACATTTTCTTTAAATGAAAAAGATATACTTTTATATAGGAAAAAATGTAAATTCTTAAAATGAGACTTAACTATGATGCTTTAGAAAATGACTGCTAACACCAAAATGAAACAGTCTCTTCAACAAAGTGGATTTCACATTGTCATGAACGAGATTTCTAAAGCAAAAAAGTCCATCCAGCTCAATAACAATCCAAAAACATTGCTTCTGAGAAAGGAAAATAAACCCATCCATTCCCTCGAATAATTCTGCCAACACTTGATAAAGAATCAAATTAATCATTCCAGGGATGGTTTATAATCCCAAACATGAGATTTTGCTATTTTTATCAAAATCTCAGCTAAACCTTCTAAAGTAGTACAGTCAGCAAATTAACCTTATTAAAATCCAACTACAGTATGAAATGAGGATTTTCCATGGAAGCTGATTCAGAAAGTTGAATGAATGTAATGTGAAGTGGAATTTCCTTTCATTTGGCACTCCCTCCCCCCCATAAATTTCTGCTCTTCAAATTCATCAAGTGATCTTTTGTTCTGACATTCTAGGGCAGGAAGTATGGGGAGAACTGATGAGCCTTCCTAACACCTCTCATGATTTTTGAATATGCACGTGTTTGAATGCATCAAACACATCTGCTCCAAGAGAGTCCATGCTAAATATTTGCAACATGTGTAATTCATTTACCACACCAGCTCCCTGCCTCTCTTCTCCCCTTTATGTACAGCAACTCACACATACACACACACTTTAGTTTTCTCAGGCTGATTTTTAAAATGAAGTTAAATAAATTTGCAACAGGAATGTGAAAGGTAGTATGCTGCTGTGTCCAAGTAACCATCAAGGGTGAGTTAAATCAAATTCATCAAGTAGAGGAGATGGTGATGGGAGAGGAGAGAGATTTAGGCTGAAACCTCCCTTGTGTGGTTTTTCAAAGGCTTTTATGAGCTTTCTCTTTTCTATTATCACCTTGCAAATAGTTTTACTTATACCCAGTGAATAGAAGAGGAAACAATTGTGTGGTTTTTGTGTTGTTGTTGTTTTTTTTTTCTACACATCTATGTCTTCCAGACTTAATGGAAGAAGATTTTTAAAAAGATATTTTATTAGACTTATACAGTTTTTACTTATATTTTGTTGTAGTGGCAAAAAGACACAAAGAGAACATACAAAAACAACCATTACTATTGATGTCATATTAACTTACTTTTTTTTGACTGTTTCTTGCTGTCTGTGCCCCAGGTTGCTAGAAAAAGGTACTGTTCAGTTGAAATTATTCTTAACACCCTTCCACAGAGATGCATATGAATTATTTGTATGTCTGTGAATTAAGTTTGAAGTAGACAAAGTTTACACAATCTTTCCTCAGTCTTTATCATCTTTCCTTTTATTTGTCTAAATTAAAAGTTATGTACTTTTCCCCTGGCCTCTTTTCCACTTTGCTTGGTATCATCTGAAAAGTCCTCAGGTTTGCCATGGCCTATCCTCAAAGGAACAGGATCACTGGAATTGACGATCCATGACACTGGCTTCCATCTTGGCTCTGGAAGTAATCTGGGAGAAATTATTTTCCATCTTTGGGCTTCAGTTTACTAATTTGAAGATATTCACAAAATAAGGATAATCATATAAAGCTTAATTAACTAGAATCCCTATGAAGTTAAGTTAAACATCATTTATGGAAAGCCATATTTAGTTTATATTCCCATCCTCAACGAGGGCTGGGTAGGGTGGGGTGAACGTCCTACTACTCAATGCTGCCTCACAAATCTACCAAGTCTTTCCCTTCCCTAACTAGTTTCCAATACACAAAGAGAGCTGACCTTTACCTACTGGTTACTTATTTCCTTTAAAAGTTGAAAAAAAATTATTAAAATCTCTTATAAAAGGCTGTCCATTCCCAGAAATCTGGCTCTTGCCTCACAGCTCATCTCTTCGTCAATTTCCATTGGGATTTCAAACATTACTCCAGTTATCCACGTCATGGTGGAATTTTCTCTTTACTTCCCTTAGAAACACAGATTCCTATGACGAGTCCATAAATTAAAAATCGGCAATAGCTTGCAAATTTGAATAAACAATTCCATAGGAATTCCAAATATCCACACAGACTTGGAGTTATCAGGAGAGCTGTGAAGAGGACCTATAAAAGGTTAGTAGGCTGACATAATGGTGTTGAAATTAACCCATATAGAGTTATTCCTCAATTAAAAAATAATATGTCAACCATAAAAAAGAATTAAGTTCTGATACATGCTGCAACATGGATGAACCTTGAATGCATTGTGTTGAGTGAAATAAGCCAGACACAAAAGAATGAATATTGTATGATTCCACTTATATGAAATATCTATAATAACCAAATTCATAGCAACAGGGTACATTAGAGATTGCCAGGGGCCAGGAAAAGGGGAGAATGGGGAGTTATTGTTTAGTGGGTGTTTTAGTTTGCCAAAGGGCTGCTGATGCAAAGTACCAGAAATGGATTGGCTTTTGTAAAGGGGATTTATTTGGGGTAAAAGCTGCCAGTTGGGGAGTGGTTGTAGCTCAGTGGTTGAGGGCCTGCTTCCCACATACAAGGTCCTGGGTTTGATCCCTGGTACCTCCTAAAAAAAAAAGCACACAGTTCCAAGACTGTGAAAAGTCCAAACCTAAGGACCATAAGAGCTCACCAAGGTCAGCTACTCTTGATTCTGTTATCTGGGCATGTGGCAAAGCAAGATGGCCGCTGATCTCTGCTGAGTCTCAGCCTTCTCCTCCTGGCTCATCATCTCCTTTTGAGCTGCTCTGTGGGCCCAGCCTCTTGGCAGCTTTGTGCTTAAGTGATCCTCTAGTCCTCTCTCACATAGCAGGATCAAAAATGGCAGCTTCCTTTTCCTGTGTCTGTGCCTCTCTCTGTGTCTCTGGGTTTATATCAGACCCAGCAAGGGGGCAGAGACTCATCCTAAGTCATGCCTCTTTGATGTAGTCCAATCAAAAGCCCTAAATTGATCTTATCAAGTAATCTAATCAAAAGACCCTCCACTAAATTTAATGCAATCCCAAAGGGTATCACAACCACAGGAATAGTTTAGTTTAAAAACATTATCTTTCTCTTTTGGGGATTCATAAAATAATTTCAAATTGCCACAGTGGGTTCAGGTCTTCTCTTTTGGATGATGAAAACATTTTGATAATGGATGGTGGAGATGGTAGCTCAACATTGTAAATGTAATTAAAACCACTGAAGTGTACACTTGAAAGTGGTTAAAATGGAAAATTTTGTGTTAAGATATATGTTACCACCATAAAAATTAAAATAAAAAAAGGATTCTAAAGCTGTGATCTACTTTAAGAACATCAGGCATTAGTTCTTCCAATCTGAAAGATTCCCTTAGTTTTTCCTTTCAAGAGTCCTGCTCTCCAGAAGGAATCTTGCTATGTGTGCACTTCAAAATTTTATTAGTCTCAGTGATTCCACTGACATCCTCCTCAAAACCTTTGGTATTTCTTTTTATAGTGATATCGTAGGACAAACCATCTCTTTGTGATAGTTCTAATGAAAATGGAATTCAGCTAGAACACACACATACACACATACACGCACACCCCACATGCAAATTCTTCTCTTGCATCCACACCAAAACGCTTTTACTTTCTTGCTATTTTCAGCATGCTTCTTTGGAAGTAAAGAGTTACATTGTTTTAGGCGAGTTTCAGTGGATGGGCCATTTCTCCACCCTTACTTCTGCATTATGAACACACGCATGATAACAGTTAATGAGAGGAAGGGTTTTTATGATAGCATCTAGCATCTGGTTTTCAGCTCTTAAATTCTTCCTATATGCACACATATCCTATTACCTCTGAGAAAGTTCTTATTAATCTCAGTGTCAGAGCTGTTTCAACAAATCTACTGTAATAATGAAAAGCCATCTTATCACACTTTGCTCTCAGTAAATTTACCATTCTTTGATAAGGTTGCAAACAACTGGGAAGTAATTGATCTGTAATTAGTGTGGCAACTGCTGAAGAGAGCCTGTGCTGGGGTTTCATCATTTATCTGCCCAGCACAGTGCATCCTGCTTGCCGAACACTAAATTATTTAGAATTCCTTTCAAATACAAATGGTCTCAAGGCATCCTCCATTATTTTAAGAACTTTCTGAAGAGGAGGCTAACATTTAAATTTCTGATTATCTGTCACCAGTCAGTGCTTAAAGTGGAAGGGGATCATTTTTCACACATGACTTGCCTGCTGTAGCCAGCCTGCGCTATGAATGGAGAGAGACAGAGGCTCTTTGATCTGAATCAAACTTGCACAATTTATCTTTTAAATGCACGAAAGCTTTTGATAAATGTCAATTTAACAATTAAATTCTTCAAGGGCCACAATATATCACCATCACAGGGTCTATTTTTGAGGGTCGGTCAGCCATCACATCTTTCAGCACACTGCAGCAAGCAGAAGTCAGAGGGGAAACGAGAGCTCTCAAGCCTGGCTCTTCTACACATGGCGATTTTGTCTTTTGCTGAGTAAAATAGCTGTGACCTTTTCCTTCAAGACAGGGCATAACTCCTATGGCAGAGTTCACAGCCTGCCTTGCAACCCAAAGGGATTGTGTTCGAGGTTCTGTTCTCTAACATTTCTCTGATCGTTCAGGGGACAAAGGGAGGAGCCCCTCTCCTGTTATGTGCTCTTTTTGACAGTCTATTGCTATATTGATATACATTTTCTTCCCCCAAAGGTATGTTCCTCTGTGTTTTGCAAGAGATGAGCTAAGGCAAGCCTGCCATTGGGGGTCTGAGGTGGTAGGAGGAGCAGCAGTAGAACCTCTGGATTGCGACTTTGGTTTTATGTAAGACCCGGTTTATCTGTTTACCCAGCTCATACTTCTAAGGTCATTGATTAAATCAGAGAGTATGGA
This sequence comes from Tolypeutes matacus, assembly GCA_026826555.1. Classification (NCBI taxonomy): domain Eukaryota; kingdom Metazoa; phylum Chordata; class Mammalia; order Cingulata; family Chlamyphoridae; genus Tolypeutes; species Tolypeutes matacus. Next base: position 3,357,597 of record JAKSZT010054416.1, on the reverse strand, counting down.
CTACAGTTGCAAGTTGAAAGGAATGGAGAAAAGAAACAGCTGGCATGAAGGTTTGGGGTGATATTTCAGCTTTGAGGCCACTCCAATAGTTTAGTGTATAAGGACTTCAAAATTATTTCATGCCTAAGCTGGGCTCTTTCTCTACACCTCTGAGAACTGAAATACCTTATAGATCATGAAGAAGGGTGGGTCCTTGCCTTCTCAGGGTTTGCCTTCAAAAGAACTTCTCTTTGCTCTTTTTGCTCCATGCAAACTCAATCCTAGCTGGTAGTATAACAATTGTAATGTGACATTTTGAAATGTTTCACATGAAAGATTATTTCAAACTCCATGGTTACGGAGGGCTTTCTGAAGAGCAGACAAAGAAAGATGCTTTGGCTTTGGCAACAATGCCTCTGTGATCGCCTCTAAAGCTCTTCCGTCATCACAGACAGTGTCACCATGACCCAATGCAAACCCCCACCCAGATATTCAGCACGGATGTGATACTATCTATTGACAAAACCAGCATTTCAGTATGATCATGAATACTAAAGCTCTCAGATCAGATGGCTGACCCGCTGAAAATACAGACATGCTACTTTGATATCTGCATGGTATCTTTTCTCAATGACTGAGATGAATTGCTATAATCCTTAATACCTCTAAGTAAAAAAAAAAAAAAAAAAAAAAAAAAAAAAAGACCCAACTGACTGTCTTGAGGGCGTCTCACTGTTTCCAACACAGATTAATTTTTTAGATGGGCTATCATGCAGGATTGTCAACCAAACCCTCCTAGAATTGTAATGTGACATCAGCCCACTGTAGTCGTGAGTGCAGAAAGTTAGCTAGAAAAGAAATGGAGGTTACTTCCCCGACCTTCAAAATGTCTGCAGCCTCGAACTTTTTGTAAAAGACTGAGAATAACAATCATTTTGCAGTTGGGGCTACCAAAGGAAGGTTGTCATTTGTCTGTGGTTATTTCATGGAAAACACACACACACACACACACACACACAAACTGTGTGTAATGATTAGGGAAAAAAAAAAAAAGACATTTTAGTCAATGTCATTTCAAAGTTGAGTCCTAAATAGCACCAACAACTCTGAAAGTGGTCCACCAGATGCAATTTATTCAGTGTTCATTTAGCTTTGTTATGGCAGCCCTGTAATATTTAGGTCTTTGTTCTGCCAATCTTATCAATTTAATGTACATGCCTGCTCTGAGTTAAACTCCTCTTTTGGGTTTTTCTCATGTTTTCTCCAACTGTCTCTTATTAGGTATTTTTAAGAAATCGATGGGTATGTAAATGTCTTCTTACTGACAGATAAACAATGGTCTATTTTAAGTACTGATATTTAGACATTCCATTGGCCATGATATATATTTTAATGTATAAATGTATAGTTTAAAGATTTTGGTAAAATCCTTTGAGTGATATTGCTGAGGTAATAAGCTTTGGAAGTCTTCTCTATATAAATTGTCTTTTGAAATATCACTAAATGAATCATGCACATTAAACATATGGAAATCAGATTGAAAAATTAATTCATAATTGAAAATTTCATCATTTACCCCAAAATAGCTCTGGATAAATGTTTCCTTTTATCTAACACTCTTCATATATCACTGGATGAACTGCTTGAAGACTGCCCCAGAGCTTTGTTCTTTTTACTATCTTTTGACACATCACATATTGTTCGACAGGCCCACCCCTCATACTCAAAAGTAGGCCCACATATCAATGTCTAAATATGTCAACATGATTAAACCAAGATCACATTTCTTAGGAAATATACTCTATTCTCCTAGTTTTATAAATATTCATTCATAATGACAAAATTAAGTAATATGTATGAAAGTATGGCATCATATGACTGAAAATTTAAATACTTTTGCACTAATGTGATACTGATGTTTGGATGAGTGATAAAATAAAGTTTTATATATATATATATATTCAATATCTCATATTATTATACATTTATCCCCTACTATTTTTCTCTTACCTTCTGCCTTAGTTTCCTAAGACTTCCATAACAAAGTGCTATAAACTAGGTGGCTTAAAACAACAGAAATGTTTTATCCCAGTTCTGGAGACTGGAAAGTGGAAATCCAGGTGTCATAAGGGCCATGAGTTCTTTGAAGTCTGTAGGCAAGAATCTGTCCCATGTCTCTTCTGGCCTCTGGTGGTTAGCAGCAATCCTTGGCATTCCTTGGCTTGTGGCAGCGTAACTCCATCTCTGCCTCCATCACATGGTCTCTGTTTCTGACTCTCTGCATCCAAATTTCCTCTCTTTATAAGAACACCAGTCCTACTGGTTAGGGCCGACCATATTCCATTTTGACATCATCTTAATTAACACCATTTTCAAATGGTGTTAATTACGAGACTGGGGGTTAGCACTTGAACGTATCTTTTGGAGAACATATTTCAGCCCATAGCCCCTTCCTTTCTGCAAAACTAAATTGTAATTATAAGATTTTCACAAAATTTTGGTTGTATTGCCAATAATCATCTAAAGTGTCAAAAGCAAAATGTAATTGCAACTGAAATGTGTGAAATTGGAATACCTCTTCATCAAAAATTTAAATCAAGCATTAAATATAAAAAGTAAAATAATTTTTCATATATTTTTCCAAAAAGCTTATTTTCTCCTAAAATATTTTAAAAATCTGTTAAAATTAAACAGTAAAACACAAATACAATTACTGAATTACAAAATTGCAAATAAATTTTAAAAAATAGAATTGCCATTTTCATTTACTTTTAAAAAGTTTTAGTAAATAGTTTTATAGAAATGAATACATTCACAATTTTAACATCCAATGTCCACTTGCAATATATGATGCCTTCAGAACATATGTGCCTCCAACCATATAAATTTAAGAGTAACATTTAATATTTAATATTGAAAAATGTTCCTCAGCTACCATATTCAACTTTTAAAAATACCATGCTGGATCAAGATGGTGGAGTGAGATGCTTCAGGGTTCTGTCCCCACACAGAAGCTTTGAACAACCAGTAAGAACTGGTAGAAACATCTTTCTAAAAGCTCCAGAAAACAGTTAAAGGGTTATAAAACAGGGCAAGTGCCAAATCAAGAAAAAGCCTACTTAAAAGTGACAGGATCTTGGTGCTCTGCCTGGCCCTTTTTCTACCTCTCACCAGGTTGGCATAGAGTCAGTCGAAACTCCCAGTACATGGATCCCTGGTCCTGGTTCTGGAGGAGGCCAAGTAACCCTTATGCACATACTGTGAGACTGTGTATCTGGCTGGCCCAATCTGTCCAGTTCTGGCTTGAGAGTCTTGCCATCCCAGAACTTATCCTGCATGTAGAAAGTGGCACACAGAGTTTTCCTATGGAATGCTGTGGGAGTGCTATTAAGTTGTGCTGCCTGGGACAAGGAATTGCTGGCTGTAGTAAATACATTATCTGTACCCAGGACAATGAGGAAACCGTTTCCTCAGAAAGAGGGGACATTTGCATCTGTGTAAATGGGGAAAATCCCCAGGGTCATATGAGCATGTCCAAGACAAGATATATATGCAGAAAGGATCAGAGCAGGTCCTACACTTTGTAAATTGTTTGTCTGGATAGATCTTGAAGGAGCACACTCACACAGGTCAGTGTGCAAAGTCTGGGGAAGGTGTTTTCTTATTTTTTGCCTCTTTCTTTTTGGTTAGGTCTTGGCATTCATGGAAAGCTCTGCCATAACACTGGCTGGATACAGGCTCAAAGAACAGATGCATCAAAGTCTAAATTCCAGCAATAACAAAACATCAAAATGTCTAGGTTTCAACAAAAGATTACAAAATGTAAAAAGAAACAGGGAGTGATGGCCTTGGTAAAGGTGAAAATTAAAGCATTAGAAACCATCAATGAAGAGGACCAGATCTGGAACATATCAATGGCTTTTAAATTGTATTCAAAGAGCTAAATGAAAACATGGACAAAAAATTAAAGGAAATCAGGAAATGATAGCTTAACACAATGAGAAAATCAATAGAGAGAGAAAGAAATTATGAAAAGAAACCAAAATGAGTTGAAAACCATAGTAACAGAAATAAGAAATTTCCTAGAGGGATTCAACAGGGCATTGCAGCTGGCAAAAGAAAGAATCACTGAATTTGAAGGAAAGACTATTTAAATCACTCTGCCTGAGGAGCAGAAAATTTAAAGAATGAAGAAAAGTAAACAGAGCTGGAGGAACCTGTGGGACTCCATCAGTGTACCAATGTATACATTGTGAGAGTCCCAGAAGGAGAAGAAATAGAGAAAGCGGCAGAGAAAATATGCAAAGAAATAATGTCTGGCAACTTCCCAAATATAATGAGAGAAATGAATGTACACATCCAAGAAACTCAATGAACTCCAAACACTATCAACCCAAATGGACCCATGCTGTAACATATAATAATCAGACTGTCAAATACCAAAAATAAAGAATTCTGAAAGCCTCAAGAGAGAAGAAACATCTCATGTACATGGGTGTCTCAATTTGATCGTGCCAGTTTCTTATTGGAAACCATGGAAGCAAGAAGCTAGTGGAATTATATGTTTAAATGCTAAAAGCAAAATACTGCTAACCAAGAATTCTATATCCAGCAAAACTGCCTTTCAAAAGTGAGGGAGGAATTAACAGACTCCCAGATAAACAAAAGCTAAGGGAGTTTGTCACCACTAGACCAACCCAACGAGAAATGTAAAAGGGAGTCCTGCAGGTTGAAAGGAAAGGACAAGAGACAGTACATTGAAGCCACATGAAGAAATAAAGATCTTCAATCAGGGTTACAGCTGGGGTACATATAAATGCCAGTACTATTGTATTTTTGGTTTGTAACTCCAATTTTTACTTCCTACAGGATCTAAAAGGTATATGCACAAAATGTAATGAGAAATTAGTGGTTTTGGTCTCCTTGGTGGTGAGGATATTAAAACATAGTAAATGTGATTAATCTTACTGAATGGTATACTTGGGAGTGGTTGAGATGGGAAAGTTTATTTGTATACATGTTTCCACAATAGAAAGAAAGAAAAGTAAGAAAAGAAAGGAAGGAAGGAAGGAAGGA
>JAKSZT010054416.1:3238298-3352532 GCA_026826555.1 Tolypeutes matacus | reverse complement strand
GGAAGGGAAAGGAAAGGAAAGGAGAGGAGAGAGAGAGAGAGAGAAAGAGAGAGAGAGAGAGAAACCAAAGAGACAATGACAATTAAAGGCAATGCATGATCCCGGACAGGATCTAACAAAGGAGGGTTGTAGGATCAAAAGGATATTATTGGGACATATCGAAAAATGGAATATAAACTGTAAGCTTAGTATCAATATTAAATTTCTTGAACTTGATAACTGCACTTAAGGTAGATACATAAGTAAATATACTTGTTCTTAGGAAATGTACATGGCAATATCAAGTATTCATCTTAGTGAGACCACACAGTATTTGTCCTTTTGTGTCTGGCTTATTTCACTTACTATAATGTCTTCAAGATTCATCTATGTTATCATATGTGTCCCAATTTCATTTCTTCTTACTGAAGCATAGTATTCCATCATATGTATATACTGCAATTTTTTATCCATTCATTAGTTGATGGACACTTGGTTTGTTTCCATCTTTTGACAATTGTGAACAATGCCACTATGAACTTTAGTGTGCGGATGTCTGTTCATGTCAGTTTTCCATTCATCTGGATATATTCCTATTTGAGGAATTGCTGGATCACATGGCAGTTCAATATTTAGCTTCCTGAGGAACCGCCAAACTGTCTTCCACATGGAGGAAAATGCTGCACCATTTTACAATCCCATCAACAGTGAAGGAGTGTTCCTATTTCTCCACATCCTCTCCAGCACTTATTGTTTTCTGTTTTGTTTTTTTAAATGGCCATTCTATTTGGTGTGAGATATTTCAGTGTTGTTTTGATTTGCATTTCCCTAATAGCTAGTGATAATGAACATTTTTTCACGTGCTTTTTGGCCATTTGTATTTCCTCTGGGGAAATATCTATTTAAAACTTTTGCCCATTTTTAAATTGAATTGCTTGCTCTTTTATTATTGAGTTATGTAGCAGTTTGGCAGTTTGATATAGTTATGAATTCCAAAAATAGATTTTAGATTATGCTTGTAAACTGGTCTGTTCATCTGGGTATGATTAAGTTATGATTAGGCCTTTGATTAGGTCATGTCAGTAGGGCATTGAGCCCCACCCATTGGTAGGTGGGGAATCAAAGATAAAAGACATGGCAAAGGACAGAGTTGGAGTTTTTGATGTTGGAGTTTTTGAGTTGGAGCCCTGAAGCTGAGTTTTAATGCTGGAGGCCGGGGAAGCAAGAGGAGCTTGGTCATGAGGAAGGAGAGAAGGCCCCGGGAAGAGATAAGCCATTCACTTGATAGTCTACAGCTGACCTGGTGGAGGAAACAGAGGAGCTGAGCCTGGAGAGAAATGGAGCCCCAGGAAGAGAGGAACCCTGGCTAATGTCAGCAGCTGTCTTGCTCCAACACTTAACAACAGACTTTGGTGAAGGAAGAGACTTATGCTTTACGGCCTGGTAACTGTAAGCTTCTACCCCAAATAAATACCCTTTATAAAGACCAACTGATTTCTGGTATTTTGTATCAGCACCCCTTTGGCTGACTAATACAAGTTGTATGATCTCTTTATATAGAATGGAAATCAAACCCTTATTAGATATGTGGTTCCCAAATATTTTCTCCCATTGAATGGGCTGCCTTTTCATCTTCTTGATGAAGCCCTTTGACTCACAAAAGTGTTTAAATTTGAGGAGGTCCCATTTTTCCATGTTTTCTTTCATTGCTCATGCTTTCAGTGTAAGGTTTAAGAATGCACCACCTACCACCAGGTCTTGAAGATGTTTTCCTACATTTTCTTCTAGGAGCTTTATGGTTTTAGCTTTTATATTTAGGCCTTTAATCCATTTTGAGTTAGTTTTTTGTTAAGGCATGAGATAGGGGTTCTCTTTCTTTCTTTTTTTTTTTCTAAACAATTTATTGAAGTATATCATTCATACATGAAATGAGCATACATAAACTATAAGTGGTCAGTAAACATTGTGAACTTACAAAACAAACATGCATAACATCATACAGGGCTCCCACACATCACCCCCACACACAAACACCCTACATTGTTGTGAAACATTTGTTAACAAATCATGAAAGAGCATCGTCAAAGCATTACTACTAACTATAGTCCCTATCTTTCTCTCCTATACTTTTTTAAAAGGATTTATTTATTTATTTATTTATATCCATTTTTATCCCCAGCCCCCTACCCCGTTTTTGCTGTTTCTGGGTCCATTCACTGGGCAACTCTCTGTGTCCATTTCCTGCCCTGTCTTCTCATCCTTCTCCTCCTGTCTTCACTGGGATTTGATCCTCGGAACCTCCGATGTGGGAAAGAGGCCTCCTACTGCCTGCACCACCTTAATTCCTGGTTTTTCAGTGCATCTTGTCTTGGCTTTCCCTTGTGTCACTCTCCTGTTATGTCATCATCTTGCTGTGCTCACGGGGCTTGGTGGCCCATGCACCTTCAATATTTTTCTTTTTTTATTTTTACCGGGAGGTCCTGGGGGTCGAACCCAGGTCCTCCATATGGGAGATGGATGCCCAAGCACCCGAGCCACATCAGTCACCCAGCTATATCTCTTAAGGTACCCTAAGTTACAGTCTTTTCCCATACAGGGTGGTTATATAATAAATCAGGCTTAGTTTATCACCAGCATTCTAAAAACCAGACCTAGAGAGAAAAACTAGGTCTGGGGACACATGCATGGTTTCTAATATAGAGAATGTTTAGCCTTCCCTGATTATCACAAAATCAGGACCGTGAGAATATTTGCACTTCTTTCTTTCTTTTGGTTATGGATATCCAGTTCTCCCAGCACAATTTGTTGAATAGACTGTTCTTACCCAGCTGGGTGGGTTTGACAGGCTTGTCAAAAATCACTTGACCATAAAGGTGAGGAACTATTTCTGAACCATCAATTCAGTTCCTTTGGTCTATGTGTCTATCCTTATGCCAGTACCATGCTGTTTTAACCATTGCATCTAGATAATATGATTTAAAGTCCAGATGAGAAAGTCCTCCATCTTTTTGCTTTTCCTTTTTAAGATGTTTCTATTTTGAACCCCTTACCTTTCCAAATAAATTTGATAATTGTGTTTGCCATTTGTTTAAAAAATGCTGGTGGAATTTTTATTGGAATTACATTGAATCTGTATATTCCAATTTATTCAGATGGGAGTACATTGTGCTCATTTGACATAGATATCTATGTCCTTCAATAGGGTTGGGAAATTATCTACCATTATTTCTTCAAATATTCCTTCTGCTCCTTTTCTCTTCTCCTTCTGGGACACTCATGATATGTATGTTTGAACATCTCTTGCTGTCATTTAGTTCACTGAGACCCTGTTTAATTTTTTTCATTCCTTTCTTCACCTGTTCTTTTGTATGTTTGCTTTCAGAGGTCATGTCTTCAAGTTTACTGATCCTTTCTTCTGCCTCCTCAAATCTGCTGTTATATTACTCCAATGTATTTTTTAATTTCATTTATTGTGCCTTTCATTCCCATAGCATGTTATTTTTCTATGTATGCTTTCAAATACTTCTTTATGCTCATCCAGTGTCCTCTTAACATTCTTAGTCTCTTTAGCTATCTCATTGAATTTATTAAGGAGATTTGTTTGAACATCTATGATTAGTTGTCTCAACTCCTTTATGTCATCTCAAAGCTTATCTTTTTCCTTTGACTGGGCCATGTCTTCCTATTTCTTGGTATAGATTGTAATTTTTTGTTGGTGTCTTGACATCTGGCTTACTAGTTGTATTTATTTTGGGTGCAGTTTCTCTCTTTAGTTTAGGCATTTCCTGCTGGGTGTGAGTAGGAGCCAAAGATGTAGTTGGTGCTGTAAGCTGTGGAGGCTGAAGCTGCCTGCATTGCCCCAGGGACCAATGAAGCTTCTTGCACCTTTCTCCTCTGCCAGGGGTAGGGACAGAGCTGCAGCCATGTGTAATAATCTAAATCTTGTAAGCCAAGACCATCTGCAGTTGTCCGAGGTAATTGATGAAGCTTCATGCCCCTTCCTCCCTGCCTGGGGCAGGGATGGACCTGCAGGTGTGGGCAACAATCTATGCCATGCGGATCCAAAATGACTGCAGTTGCCCAGGTAGACTAACGTAGCACCAGCTCCCCTCCTAACCTGCCAGGGTTGGGGATAGACCCTCTGGACTGCCCAACAATCTAATCTTTGTGGTCTGAATGTACCTGCAGTTATCCTGAGAGGCTGAGTGAGTACTGTCCCTTCTGCTCTTTAGGGGGTGGGGATGGAACCACAGGCATCCAACAGTTCAGTCCATGTAGTCCAAAAGTGCCTGCCATTGCCTGGGAAGGCTGAGGAAACCTAGATTCCCTCCTATCCTATTTGGGGGCAGAGATGGAGCTACAGGTGTCTGACTATTCAGTTTGTGTGGGCCAAAAGCACCTAGAGTTACCCAGAGAGGCTGAGGAAACACCGCCCCCCTCTTGTCCTATTGGGGGTGAGAGTGGAGTCACAGGTGCCCAACAGTTGAGTTCCTGTAGGCCAAAAGCACCTGCAGTTACCCAAATAGGCTGAGGAAACACCAGCCACCACCTATCCTATGGGGTGGAGGGGTGGAGATGAAATTGAAGGCATTCAACAAACCAGGTTGTGGGGACCGAAAGCACCTGCAATTGCCCAGAGAGGCTGAGGAAACACTGCTCCTCTCCTATCCTATTGGAGTGTGGGGTTGGAGCCCCAAGTATCTGACTACTCAGTCTGTGCCTGGTGAAAGCACCTGCAGTTGTCCAGAGAGGCTGGTGCAGGTCCCCCCATCTTCTTCCCTGCCATAGATGAGGCTGAAGCCTAGGCTAGGGCTGCAATCTGATCTTGGTGGAAAGAAGCCAGTCCCTACCAGCACTGAGATTTTCTGGCAGCCCTGCTTCCCCTCATGCTGGGGGTGGAGTTAAAATGGTGGCTACCAGCCTCTTTTCAACTTGGACAGGTTCAAACTTTAGCTGTTCTTAGGATTGTACTTTAGCCCAACAAATTTACTAATCAGTAGCTGAGATCAGTGGTCAACTGTGTCTTCCTCCCCCTTTTTTGGGAAATGGAGCTTTCAACTCCAGCCATGGAAAAGCTCCCAAGGTGACTTGTGCTGCCAGTGAAGGATGGGCAGTGGCTTCTGCGGCATGGAGTACTCTACTCACACATTACTTCAGATAAGCAGTCTCCACCTTCCATTCTTTCAAGGATGTTGCAGTGCCCTTCTGGTCTCCTGGTCCCCCCAAACAGGTGTTTTAGATAGCTCTGGGTGATTACTAACTGCTCTGTAGAACGAGCTTACTCTTAGAGCTCCTTACTCAGCCACATCTTGCCTCTCCCTCCGACAAGGTTCTTTTGATTCTTTGAGACATGTACAGCTTGAATGGGGTCTAACATGGGTCATTTATACAGACCCTTCTCCATGTCAAAATATGATAGCAAAAAATTAGTGAATTTTAGATTGTGATAAATGGTTTATAATCATTGGCAGGGCTTTTCTGATCTTGGCTCCAAACATCCCATTAATAAAATGATTCTGCAGAACCATACTCTGCCCAAATTCCAGTGTATGGTGTTTCATTTTTGATAGATTTCTAAGCCTTCGATAAGTCCTAAATGTGTGAGCAGTGTGGAAATAATGAAGGAGATCTAAATACATATTTAGAAGGGACTCAAGTTTTCTATTGTTCTTTGACCCTCTCAACCCCTGCATTCCATGCCTCATAAAATAAGAAAATTGCAAACATCTTGTAATTCACATGCACCACCTCAGTTAGATGTGGTTGTATGTCAGTCAGGCCATCACCACACAATTAAATTTCTTATTTGATAAAGGAATAAACTCTGCACTTTACAAAATCTTTATTAGCTAAATAGAATTAAAAATACGTTATTTGAAAATAGAGTCACATGAATGAAAAACCGCCTACATGTAAAAATATATTCATTGAAAATTCCCTTTATATTCAATTATATTCAGTTCCCACACTGGAAATGAGAAGTTTGGGTATTCTTCTAGAGATTTTTAAAAATGAATTTGTAAGGAAAACAAATGTTTTTTATTTCCTCCCCTTATTTAGACAAAAGTTAAGACTACTGACTCCATCTTACTTTTTATACCTAATTTTATCTTAGTGTTTTACAATACTAGTGTACCAAGATCTTTCTCATGGCTTTTAACAGTGGCACATTAATACATTATATGATATAAAGTAATTTATTTCATCAGTCCTCTGTTCATGGACATTTAGGTTGTTCTCAATTTTTCCTGTCACAAATAAGCAACAATCAATAACTTTGAACATATGTTGTTTAGTATATCTGCAAGATAAATTTTCAAAAGGGGGTTACTGAGTCTAAGGGTGTATGTATTAATAATTTTGACAAATACTTCCTAATTGCTCCCTATAGAGTGTTTGTTTGTTTTACTGGTTTACATACCCATTTATGATAGAACTCGATTCCCCATATCCTCACCAAAAGAGTGTTATCAAACAATTGGATTTTTGCCTGAGAGAGAAAGATTTGTAGTCACTATAGTTTTATTTCGCGTTACTCTTATTTTGAGTGGGGTTCAATATGAAGAGTAATTTTTGTTTCTTTTCCTATGAACAATGTGCTCATATCCTTTGCCTATCTTTTTTAAATAAATGTTTGTACTTTTCTTACCAATTTTGCAGAGCCATTTATATATTGAGGAGGAAAAGTCTTTTGCAATTTTCATTGCAAATTCTTTTTTTCCCAGTTTATATTTGTCTTTTAATTTTACTGATTTCTTATTAACATTATTATTATTTCTTACCATGAAGTTTTCATCTTTATGTAGTTATATTTATTAATCTTTTCTTTTATGGCTTCTTGATTTGAACTACACCTAGAAATAGCTTCCTCATTTCAAATTTATGAAGGAATTCTCACATATTTTCTTTTAAAATTTCTATAGTTTTGCTTTATACATTTACATTTTGATCCATTTGTAATTTATCCTGTTGCGGGGTATGAGATATGTAATCATTTTTCTTATTTTTCCTGGAAAACAAATCAATTGTCCTAAAAAATTTCTTGAATAGTTCATCATTTCCCCACTATTAAGAGACATAACTTTATCATACTTTAAAAATCCTGCATGGGTTTGTGTATATTTCTAAACTTTCTATGCTGTTTCATTTATCTGCCTTCTCACGAAGATTTTTTTTTTTTTGAGAATTTAACTATTTTATTCCTTTCTGCAATTGTGTCTGTTTCAAGAATTTCTATTCTGTTTCTTTAATCTGTATTTTCATGAAGCCATACATATTATTTTGCTATTGAGAATTTAAATATATTTTACTGTCTTGTAGGGCTCTCCTCTTTAATCTTCTTTTCAGAGTTTTCCTGGGTATTCATGTTTACTTTTCTATAAGAAATTTAAAATAAGTTTGCTAGTTCCCCTTATGCCTAAAAACATTGGCATTTTCATTGGGATCACATTAAGTATATCACCTTACCAGGGTGAATTGACATTTGTTTGTTTCCATTATTAGAGCTTTCTTTTATTGAAGGACAAGCTTTATTTCATCCTCCACTAGTTTTTCTGCTTAAAGTTGTAAATTTCTTAAATTTATTCTGGCATATTTTATCTTTTTATCCATTTTAAATTAGGTCTTCTCATCCACTCTTTATATATCTGAAAGTCTTGATGTCTCTTTAGTAATTTTGTTCTTCAGTACCTTTGTGATTTGTGTTGTTATTGATTTTGTTGTTTATGGTAGTTTTCAGTTAAGTTTTTTTTTTTGGTTTCTCTGCTTAGCAATCATGTAATCTGCAAAGTAATAGATTCAGCTCCTTCTTTCCAATTTGTATACCTCTATTTTTTCCTCTGGTTAAATTACATCACCAATTTCTCAAGTACAATGTTAAATCATAGTGGTCCTAATGGTATCTTTTTCTTGTTCCTGACTAGTGCGGTGGCATAATCTTAATGTTTTCCCATTCAATAGCTATTTTAACACATTAAGATATTATTAGCTTTAGGAAATATGCATCTAGAATGGCTGTTGCACTTTGTCAAATGCCTTTTCAGGGTCTAGGACTTTTCTCTATTAATATGATGACATAACAATTTTACCAATATTGAGCTATATTTGAGTTAATATTATGTGCTATATAATTATGTGCTTAATAATTATTTAAAATTTTTACATTGATATTTATAAAATAACTTGGTCTAAGGTTTTTATTTTGTGCAATCTTTGTTGGATTTTGGTATCAATACCAGCTTCAGAAAAGGATTTTTTTCTATGTTCTCGTGTATTATAATAACATTAGATTTGTCAAATCTTTAAAAAATTGGTAGTTCATTCACTTTCATTCCTTCATTTTACTTGGCATAAATATTAAAGTTAAAACTTTTTAAATGGACGCTTTAGCTATGTCCTATAAGTTTGACTATGTAATATTTCCATTGCCCATTGTTTTCTCGAAATTCTCAGTATTCAGTTTATATTTTCTCGTTGTCCCAAGAGTTAATTTTTGAAAGATAATTTTAAAATGCCCAGATGGAAGGGATTTTGAGTTTGTTGATTTTATTTATTTCCAGCTCTACTACATTGCGGCTGGAGAATATGGATAATTTCAACTTGATTTATCAATACTTTCTTGTGGTCTACTAGAGGGTCAGTTTTGTGAATGTTTGCACAGGCACATGAAAATAAGGAGTATTTTTTTATTTTCATGGTACAGAATTTGCTCAATCAGATCGACTGCACTTTCTATTTCCTTAGGTTTTAGACCAAGAAAAGTAAATTAAAATGTCCTACATAGTCTAGGAGCTTCTTTCTATTTCTCCTTACATCTACTATGTGTGTATCTCCCTATTATGTTATTTGGTCCATAAGTAATCTTAACTGTTATGTATTTATTTTGAGATTTAGCTTTATAAAGTGGACTTAATTGTCATTTTAATGCTTTTTGTCTGAATTCTTCTTTGTCTGAAATTACTATCATGATCCAGCCTTTCTTTTTATTACATTTTTTCTGGTATACTTTGCCCATCCTTTATGTTCAATTTTCAGAATCTCGTTGTATTAAATGAATCTATTATATGCACAAACTTGTTCTTTTAATAGGTAAATTAAGTCCATTTACATTACTTTTAAAAAAAAAAAGCCTCTGCAATTATTAGTTTATTAGTATTATCCAGGACTCCGATGTTCAGTACTCCTCCTGAAAGCATACATAAACATGTGCAAATGGGAGAAATCCAAAACTCAAAAATAATATAACAAAACAGTACCCATCATGAAAGCATGTAAAATTACAAGAACACTATTAACACACTGGCAACTTAACAGAATGATAATCTCAAAAATTACAAAATTGCCAAATTTTCCCCTAAGCTGCTAAGCAGGTAAAAATGATCCTAATGAGTGAGTTTGGGTTTTATAAAGAAAAACTAAATTCAAATAAATTGGATAACTGGTAGTAAGATGTAAAGTTCAAGTGTCTTCTTTCCTTGTGTTTATTTCATTCATAATGGGGCAAACTACAATATATGAAAATATACCCTACTTTAAACGTGGCATCATTGTTTCAAATTCTGACCCAATTAATTAAAAATATTTCATTTTAACTGAGAATCTCAATTTCCTATTTAGAGAAATTGGAAAAGATATTTACAGCCAGCATGTTCATTGGACCCACGGTGGGACTAAAGTCCACAGAATTTAATATGATGTCTTGTGTTTCAAGCTCACACTTTTGGGGGTACATTCTCAGGTCTTTTAACGTGAGAATTGCAAATAGAACTGTAGTTATATGCTAACAGGAGTTAAAGACTGGAAAGTCCTAAGAACAGAATATACCTTTCTTTTAGTCCCTCCAGGACAGATTTAAACAATGTTTGACTCTAATAATCCCAACCTGTGTAGAGACTGGCTACTCTTCACTTTGTAAATGTGGTAACTGGGCTATGCAAAGTTTGATATCAACTGATCTAGATTTTTGAGTTTCAATTATGGATGAAAACCTCACAATTCAATTTTATTACCTCCGTCATGAGTGTGCAGATGGAAGCTTTTTCAATCAGGGAACTATATGAAAAGAACACTGCCATAATATCATATGATCCCAAATGGGCAAAAGCAAAAGACTTACTTCCCTGCCTTATAAGATGACATGCATGTTTGTTTTGTAAATTCACACATTTTAATATACATTTATTGTTTATGTATTTTCATGTATTAATGATATGCTTCAACAAAACTTTATTTAAAGGTTTAGGTTTAAAAAAGACTAACTTCCCTTCAAGAAGAATAATTTCAGACCTGTGAAAAGGACAACAATACTAATAAACATTTTTACTTATTTAGACGCATTTAGAATGTCAACTAAACAGCTGCAACTTTTTTTTTGCAATTACAAAGTGGTATTCAGTTAAGAGAATGACAGTTATTTTGGATAAGCTGCATCAGAGACAGCTGAAGAAGAAGAAACTACCATCCCTGTATATAACTAATTTGTGCTGTGTACAAACAAGGACCTGATTTAAATTTCCATGCCAATGTACAAGCCCCATACTGCACCAGGCAAAGTTAGAGGCTGTTGAAAAGACCACCAGGACAGGGCTATCTAAAGACACATTCAGGAGTGTGTTAACTATACAAAAAAAAGACACTGTACAGTTTAAAGACAAATCTTACACAAACTTACATTTCAATTTTTTTCTTTTGAAGGAGTGAGTTGTATACAGGGGGGGTAAATGTTTTATAGACAAGAAAAGAATGCTGTGCTAGAACCAACTTATTCATGATCATCATCTTCTTCATCTTCATCTTGCTTCTCCACATCTTCCTCATTTTCTTCTTCTTCCTCCTCTTCCTTCTTTCTCTTGCCTTTTTCAGACTTGACGGCTTCCTTTTTGCTGCATCAGGCTTTCCTTTAGCCCAGTAGGCAGCAATATCCTTTTCATATTTCTCCTTCAGCTTAGCAGCCCTCTTTCCATAAGGCTGTCGTCTGTAGTGGTGTTATTCCACATCACTTCCAGCTTCTTTGCAACATCGCCAATGGAAGGGCCAGGATGCTCACCTTTGATTTTGGGGCAATACTCAGGACAAAACAAGAAAAAGGGCAAAGGAGGCCTCTTGAGTGCATTGGGATCCTTGAACTTCTTTTTTGTTCCCCCTTCAGGAGGGATATAGGTTTTCATTTCTCTTTCATAATGGGCCTTGTCTGCCTTGGCCATGTCTTCAAATTTTCCTTTCTCTTTAGCAGACATAGTTTTCCACCTCTCTGAGCACTTAGAAAACTGAAAAGTTGACTGAAGCATCCGGGTGCTTCTTGTGCTTTTCCCGGCAAGCTTGAATGAAGAATGCATATGATGACATTTTGCCTCTCAGCTTCTTAGGGTCTCCTTTGCCCATGTCTAGTTATTTCTCATCTGTGAGGCTCAGTTGCCCATCGTGCGACTGGCTCACTCTTGCCTGGGTGCTGTCTCTATGGAGCTCAATGCACTGCAATGGCTGTCCCCATTTATACTTTTTGAGGTGAGAGACATGTTTGTCCTCTTTCCTGTGGTATTATTTTTCCCCCAAATAATAAGAGTATTTATTTATTTATTTATTTATTTATTTATTTATTTATTTATTTATTTTTAGGAGGTACCGGGATTGAACCCAGGACCTCATACATGGGAAGTAGGTGCTCAACCACTGAGCTACATTTCGCTCCTCAGTGAGATTTGTTTTTTGCATTTGCTTGTTTGTTTTGTTTTTAGGAGGTACTGGGAATTGAACAGGGACCTTGTACATGGGAAGCAGGAGCTCAACCACTTAAGCTACATCCACTCCCCTCTGTGATATTATTTTGTTGTTTTCTGTTTTAATATTTTAAAGTTTTCTTTCACGTTATGGTTTGTTTTTGTCTTTTATGTGTTATTATGATATTTGTTCTAGTGGCTACTGTTATAATTTTATAGAATAGTCATTTTTTTCTATGTATTTTTAAACAGCACTTATTAGTTACTTAATAGGAACAATACTAAAATTAAGAAAAATTCTAATACTTTTCCCTGCTCTCTCACTTAATCTTAGACAGTGATTTATTTCTTTGTATATGCCGTTGCTTTGTTAAATATACTTGCACATTTCTCTTACTTGAATTAGCAGCTTTGAATAATATTCTTTGACTCCCAGCTATTATGGATTAGGCAAACAGAAAATTTATTCTACCTCCCATTTTTTCACTCATCTCTCTCTCTGTTTTCTTTTTTTTTTCTTTTTGCTTGCATTATCTATATATTGTCAGGGTTTATAACATTTACTTATTCCATGTACATGTTTTAATCTTAGTTCTACAGTTAAATATATCCAGATCACTGGAAGTATTTGCCACATTTTCCTCTATCATCTCTTGGTTGGCTGAAGCTCATCTTCTAGGACTCTTCAAGAACATGCACAGTAGGATTATTCCCTGAAGGTATTTCTTTTTATATTTTTTAACACTGGCTTTATTGTGATGTAATTGACATATCACAAAATTCACCCTGCTAAATTGTACAACTCAGTGGTATTTTTACAGAGTTGTGCAATCATCTTCATTATTTACTTTTGGAACATTTTCTTTACCCCTCCCCTCCCCCAAATCCCACATCCATTAGCAGTCACTCCTTATTCTTCCAACCCCCAGGCCCTTGCAACTACTAATCTACTTTATGTCTCTATAAATTTGCCTACTATGCACATTTCATATAAATGGAATCATACAATATGTGGTCTTTTGTGACTGGATTCTTTCTCTTAGTACAATGATTTCAAGTGTATCTATGTCATGGCATATATCAGTAATTCATTCCTTTTTTAAAAAACTTTTTTTAAAAAAACAAATCAATTTTATTGACACCTATTAATAAAGCATACAATTCATCCAAAGTGTACAGTCAATAGTATTTCGTGTAATCACATAGTTGTGCTTTCATCACTTCAATCATTATTAGAGTATTTTCATTATTTCAATAAACAACAACAACAAAATTCTTCCCATCTCTATCTCTCTGTCCTTTCCCTGCTGTGCATAGCTGCTATTTCTGGTTATTCTTGCACATTCATTCCTTTTTACTGCCAAACAATATTCTATTATATGTATATACCACATTTTTATCCATCAATTGATCGACATTTGGCTTATTTCCAACTTTTGACTATTATGGATAGTGCAGTTATGAACATGTGTATTCAAGTTTTTGTGATATGTTTTCAATTCTTTTGAGTATATACCTAGGATTAGAATTGTTAGGTTATGTTTATCATTTTGAAAACTGTCAAATGATTTTCCAAATGGATGTACCATTTTACAATCCCGCCAACAATAGATGAGGGTTTCACTTTCCCCATATCCTTGCCATTACTCGTTATTGTTTGTCTTTTTTATTTTAGCCATTCTAGAGAGTATGAGGTAGTTTTGTGGTGGTTTTGATTTCCATTTCCTTAATTACTAATGATGTTGGCCATCTTTTTATGCACATATTGAACATTTGTATATCTTCTTTGGAAAAATATTTATTCAAATCCTTTACCCATTAATTTTTTTTAAATTTCTGAGTTGTAAGAGTTCTTATATATTCTGAATCTAAGTCCCTTATCAGATACATAATTTGCAAATATTTTGTCCCATTCTGTGAGTTATCTTTTCAATTTCTTGGTGTACTTAGAAGCACAAAAGTTTTTAATTTTAATGTAGTCCAATTTATCTAATTTTTATTTTGTCCCCTGTGGTTTTGGTGTCATATCTAAGAAACTATTGCCTAGCCCAAAGTCAAAAAGACATGCTCCTCTGTTTTCTTCCTAGTTTTATAGTTTTAGCTCTCACATTTAGGTCTATAATAGAGATAGCTCCTTAGAAATGGCAGAAGCCCCAGGGAGAAGAGAGACAGAGCCATTTGCCTGATAGTCTATAGCTGGCCTTGTGCAGAGAGAGCACAGCAGCTGAGCCCAGAGAGAAATGGAGCCCTGGGAAGAGAGGAACCCAAGAAGCCTGAACTTTAGGCAGATGTCGGTAGCCATCTTACACCAACACGTGGCAATAGACTTTGGTGAGGGAAGTAACTTATGCTTTATGGCCTGGTAACTGTAAACATCAACCCCAAATAAATACCCTTTATAAAAGTCAACAGATTTCTGGTATTTTGCATCAGCATCTCTTTGGCTGACTAATATAGAATTTGCTACCAGAGAGTGAGGTCATGCTTTTGCAATCACCAAAATGCTGGAATGGTTTTATAAATAGATAAGGGGTATTTTTGGGAGGAATTGTGAGATGCTTGATAGAAAAGACCTACAGTGCTTTGAAGAGACTGTTTATTGCAATATGAAAGCTAAAGAGACTTTTTATGATGCCTTAGAAGTAAATGATAGAAACTATTATTGGAAACTGGAGGAAAGGTGATCCATGTTTTAAAATTGCAGAAAACTTAGCAAAATTAACTCCAAAACTACAATGAGATATCATTTCACACCTATCAGAATGGCCACTATTAAAAAGACAGAGAACTACAAGTGTTGGAGAGGATGTGGAGAGATAGGTATACTTCTTCACTGTTGGTGGGAATGCAGAATGGTACAACCACTATAGAGGGCTGTTTGGCAGTTCCTAAAGAAGTTGAATATAGACTTGCCACGTGACCCTGCAATACCACTACTGGGTATATACCCAGAAGAACTGAGAGCAGTGACACGAACAGACATCTGCACACCAACGTTCATAGCAACATTATTCACCATTACCAAAAGTTGGAAACCACCCAGGTGTCCATCAACAGATGAATGGATAAACAAACTGTGGTCTAGTCACATGATGGAATATTATGCAGCTGTAAGAAGAAATGAAGTCGTAAAGCATATTGCAACATGGATGAACCTGGAGGACATTATGTTTAGTGAAGCAAGCCAGACACAAAAGGGCAAATACTGTATGAATGCGTTACTATGAACCAAATATATTGTGTAACATATTGTTTGATTAAAAAAAAAATTTATATGTATTCATTACATTTAATTGAGAAATGTGTATATTTATTCATCTGTGTTTATTTTTTAGTTTTTGTTTATATTTTCAATTATTAAATGTACAAAATAAAGTTTAAAAAAAGAAAAATAAATAAATCTTAAAAAAAAAAAAAAAAGCTGCCCCTGATTGTTTTTACAACTAGCCTGGGGATAGGGTTATCCCCTCTGAGTGGGCTCTGAGCCTGGTTAAATAAACACAAGCTCTCTGAACGGGGCTTTTTCAGGGAGCTGGACATTTTTACTGAATCATAGATATACATCAAATATTCTGGATACAAGTACTTTGCTAGGTATACCTAAGGCAAATATTTTCTTCCTCTGCATGCTTTGCATATTTATGTTCTTAACTGTGTATTTTGATTAGCAGTAGTTTTAACTTTAAAAAACTCTAAATATCATTTTTATTCTTTTGTGATTAGTGCTTTCTGTGTCCTGTTTAAGAAATCTTTCGCTGTCCTAATGTCATGAAGATATTCTGCCATGTTTTCTCTAGAAGCTTAATGGCCCTTATGTGTATTTTAGAATTTGTAAATTATATTATTGTCGATCTTTTCATGAAAAACTGATGTTTACAGAATTTTCTTTGCTTTTTTTGCTGCTTTTGTATGGAGGAAAGGGAAGAAAATGCTTACTCATGCTGTCATGTTCATACTGGAGTCTAATGCAATATAATTTTAATTTAGAAAGCCAATCCCAATAGCCCATCAATTTTGTATTTTTGGAATCTGTTTCATTACTGAGAGGCATGAGTTTATTCTCTTTTATGGCTCATTTGAAAGTAAACTATACTCAAAAAGATCGTAGTACCAGTCACAGAGAATATGAGTGTATAATGTTCAAAGAAACACTCACTCCTTCTGAGAAGAATAATGGCATGTGCTTTTGATGAGGGGAGTGGAGGCAGGGACGTGATGCCCCATGCTCCAGTATTGTTGAGGGCATTTGGGTAAAGGAGGAGCAAAAGGAGGAAATGGAACAAAGAAGTCATGATAGGTTTTTCGATCTAGGTGCTTGCTTTTTTCTTTTTAAACTTTTTGTTTTGAAATATTTTCAAACTTATGGGACAGTTACAGAAGTAACACAAGCCTCAGAGAGAGAACTCCAAAATAGTCCTTTCTCCCCAGATACCCAGATTCACCAATATGAACATTTTGACACATTAGCTTTATCATTCTATCTATCTATCTACCCTTCCACCTATCTCTCTATGTATATATCAATTTATTTTCTGAACACTTGAGTATAGGTTATATATATTATGCTCCTTGAACGCTAAATACTGCCATGTACATTTCCTAAGAACAAGGATATTCACTTATGTAACCACCTGTTATCAAGTTGCTTCTTTTTTCTTAAAAATTATGTAGAAAATGTGCATTATATGCATATTCATAAAGTCAGAAACTAGAATACAGGTTACTAGGGGTTGAATAGAGGAGAGGAATGGGGAGTTAATGTTCAATTGGTATGGAGTTCCTGTTTGTGGTGAAAGAAAAGTTGTGGAAATGAATGATGGGGATGGAGGCGCAACTTTGCGTTTGCAATTAACACCACTGAATTGTGTATTTAAAAAGGGAAAAGGGGAAATTTTAGCATGTATATCAGTTGCCACACAGAAACAAAGAACTGTACAACACAGAGTTAACCCTAATGTAAACAGTGGGCTAAAGTCAATAGCATAATTATAATTTGTTTCATGAATTGAATCAAAGGTTCCACATAATGCACAAATGTTAATAACGGTAAAAACTGTGTGTGTGAGAGGGGAACTCTGTATTTTCTGCAGGATGTTTCTGTAAATCTACAACAGCTTTAATGAAAAAAATCTTTTAATTATTTAGGAAATCTATACTTCCCATGTCTATAATAAACTCAGAATATTCTCCCACAGCCCTGGTGACTTTGAGAAATGCTGGTCTGGTCTAATTCGAGGGAGAAGAACTGAACGTACTTTGTACAGAAAGGAAATATTTGGTAACACAATCTAGAATAAGATCAGTAAATCAAAGTCGTAAATATAAATATGCTGAGATCTAGCCCAATTTAGCACAAATAAAAATGTGAATGGGCTCAAAATGTTAGTCTTGAAAGAAGTTAGGCAGTTAGTAAGGATGATAGAAGGGATGCATAGCATAGATATCACTATTTCGGTCCAGTCTGAGTTGAGATCATGTCGGAAAATTATTGCTGTAACACTGGATTGGGAAATCATAGCTGGTAAAATCTTTCGAACAGACATTTTGCTGAAATATCAACCAAACTTTATATATATGCATGTATATAAATATAAAAATTAATGCACATTATTTGTAATACATGCACTTGGCTTTCTTGCTTATCATTTCCTGCCTAATAAATCTAAGGCAAGTACAAGATTGATGAGAGTTAAGACTGTGTAACTCCCTAATTTTATTAATTTATTTTTTCTTTTCAACCTACTATGGTAAAAGTGGTTTGAAAAATAGAGATGTTTGTGAGCCTTTTTGGTTCTTTTTGCAAGGCCGAGCACATTTCATTCAGACTCTATAATATCCCTCTCATCTTCATATGACAGCCTGAAGAGTCATTTAGGATACTGCCTGGAGTTTGTCCCCTTACAGTGATACTGTATGCCCTCCCTGTATTTAGAAATGCAAACTTGTTTTTTTGTGGTTGGCTATAAAATAGCAATTTTCTTTCACAGACATCTGTTGAAATCCCTGTACCCAATAACAGAATATCCAACTGATTCTTGCTAATGTAAGTTCATGAAAAACAAAAAACAAGTGAAGCAGAACTCCTTGGAAAATAGAAAACGTTCTTTCCCTTCTGTTTCCACAAAATGACAAGAGTATCAATGAACTGACAAATGTGCAGAGTACCAATTTCATCTGAGGATTTCACTCTTTCAGAAATGCAGGTGCAGATTAGGTGTCTTTAGATTTATATTTCGGGATGAAATTTTAATACTGCTGTACCCTTGATATATAATAAAAATAAATAATATTCAGCTGTTATGTTCCATTCTGAAATTATCCTACCTATTCTCATCATTTATCATTCCTTTCTAACTATAGAAATCTATAACTCTTACCAACGGCTCTAACTCTTCCTTTTCTTTGAGACTGCAATTGTAGCCAGATTAATAAATTAGTTTCCTGCCTCAGTTCAGTGGTCATCCACAATCTTTATTTGACATATTTTTAATCCTCTCCCTAATTTCAATGAAAAGGGAAGTCATAAAAATGAATAAGTGTATTATAGTCACCTTCATTGATTATATTCCGAAAGGTTTATCTATTAAAGTCTCTAAGTCATTTGTATTTCTGAGATTACTGCATTCTGCTGACAGTATTTCCTTCTAGTTTCATTTTGTTATGGAAAAACACTGTAGAAGCTTTTTTTTTTAAAAAAGATTTATTTTATTTATTTATGCCCCCCTTGCTGCTTGTGCTTGCTGTGTCCATTTGCTGTGCATTTTTCTGTGTCTGCTTGTACCCCTTTGTTGTGTCTTCTTGCTGCGCCAGCTTATTGTGCTATGCGGGCCATCAGCTCATCACGTCGTGCAGGCCATCAGTTCACCGTGCCACCATGCTGCACGGGCTAGCTTTCCTTCACCAGGAGGCCCCGGGAATCGAACCTGGGGCCTCCCATATGGTAAACAGGAGCCCAACAACTTGAGCCACGTTAGCTTCCCTGTAGAAGCTTTTTGCAAAGTGTGTTCCTTGAAGTATAAGAGTGCTGCATGATATAATAGGTCTTCAGCCAAAATAAAGGAGGCAGGATTTAATGAATGAGTGTGGGAAATGCTGGCTTAAAACAAGGTGAGAATTTTTTACCTCTTTACTGAGAATTCTCAGGGCTCTTGATAGGTAAATGTGTATTGTGCCTTTCTGAAAAAGCCATGAACTCTAAAGCTTTTCCCAAATATTGGAGACCATGAAAGCATTCAAAAATATATTTTAAAAAATGAAAACACGTCTTTCTGGGTTAATCTTCAAGTTCCCTTTCTGTCGAGATATTGGAATCGACCTTAAACACATCAATTAGGAAATGTCTAAATAAATTACAAAATAGCTACGCGGTAGAATCTTGTACTGCTTCAGGCATCAAAAATAAACCTTTAAATAATTTTTTAATGGCATGGGAAATGCTAATGATCTAATAATATTGAATAAAAATAATACAAACCTTATAGAACTTGACAATTTGGCCACAGAAAATTACTGAAAGGAAACACACAGGAAATAATAGCCATTGTTTTGCTAGGTTGAAGAGTTAAGGCTGAGTTTTTTTCTTCCTTATATTTTATTATAAATTTGACTTTTTGTGATTATTACATATTAATTTTATATTATGAAGACAGTTAAGACTTTCCCTGTCATTTTGTTTGCTCTCCCACAATCAGCTCCAAATTATCTCTCATTGTAACTATTTTGACTCGACTTTCTCTTTACCTCTAATGGATTCTCTATATCAGGGATCAGCAAACTATGTCCTGCAGACCCAATCTGGCTGTTGCTTGTTTTTGGCAAATAAGGTTTTATCGAAACACAGTCATGCCCATTTGCTTACATGTTGTCTGTGGCTGCTTTCACTCTACAAAGGCAGAAATGAGTAGTTGTAACAAAGACCCTATGACCTGCAAAAACTAAAATATTCACTATGTGGTGGGACTAGAACTAGGGGGAGGCAATTGAGGTGCCTAGGGTTCAAAATTTAAGAAAGCTCTCACTTCCAGGGGGTTTGTATGCTCAAATGTGTGCAGCACTGAGCTGTGTATTAGATGCTTGAGTCAGTTCAGGTTATGTGAGGAGCAGGTACAAAGACAGAACTAGATATGCAAGAGATTTATTGGGGAAATACCTGTGAAGAATAAAGGGGAGGAGGAGCAGGAATAGGCAAGGAGCCATCAGATCAATATGCAGGTGTGACCCCTTTGAATGGCGCAAGAGACAGAAGAAAATTGGGTAGGGGGAGCCTCAGGGTGCTGTGCTGCTCTGAGGAACTCTTGACCAAGTAGGTGATTGACAGGAGAGGTGTCCCAGAGGGAGCAGGAGCAGTCAGTCACTGCTGCTTTAGATGCTGGGAGCATCTAAAGGGAAAGTGCGGCGTTGGTGTGAACACTGCACTGGAGCCAAAAGTGCCGGAGTTGGAGACTGTCAGCTGTACACGCTCCTTGGAGACAGTTCTTTTGAAGAGTTATCTGAGTGGCACACCTGGATGACCTCCACAGTGTGCGATTAATATTTGTCAATTTGATTTGAGGTGGTTGGTGGGCACTGTGGTTGTTTCCCCCCAAACCATCACACCCCTTCTCTTTTGTGGTTTCGGAGAGTTGACCCCAGTTTGGACTAAGCCAACCAGGGTTAGGTCATCCCAGAGCTGTGGTGAATGGAGCCCAGAGGTTCAATCAGAGTGAAGCTTAGGACTTTCATTCAGTGATTGTAGTTAACAGCAGGTTCTTTCTCCTTGGATGTGAATAAGGAAGACCATAACCCTGCTTGCTGCTGATAGTCTGTGTTAATTAGGAATGCTTTCAGCTGGAGGAAACCGAAAAACCTGATGAAAGTGGTTCATTTTTGTCAAAAAACAAGATGATCAGAGATGACAGGGTGCTGTCATTGGTTCAATGGCTTTCAGACAACATCTTCATGATTCGCTTGGCTTTGTTGTTGCAGAAGCTCCATTATCACACATTCATCTTCAGCGGCAGGAGTGCACCGTTTCTCCTCACACGCTTTCCCCCCATCAGGGATGAAAAGTGTCATTCTCAGACACTCCCAAGGCCATCTGTTTGTCCAGGACCGGGTTACACACTAAATCTTCGTTACACACTGAACAAAATTAGGGTTCGACTTAGCCTGGAGGTAGCAGGGGGTGGGAAGTATCTTTTGGAAGTGGCAACAGAGGCTGCCATTTAGCTGTCCTACAAGGCCAGACTGAGGATGAAGCTGACATAGAGAGAGGCAGAAGAGAAAATCTTCAGGAAATAGAGCCAGAGTCCCAATCAAACCACATTTGAAGCTCACTCTACCTCTGGGATATTTTTTTTATGTCAGCCAGTATAACCCCATTAGTGGTCAAGTCAGTTTGAGTTGGTTTCTTCTTTCCTGAGGCTGAAGCAGCTCAACTGACCCAAGAGCAGAAATATTTCTTTGCTGTTAGCCTTTCTCAGACAGAGCAGCAGAGATGGAAATTAGCCAAGTAGGAAGGAGTAGATTAGTTAAATGCTTTGGTTGCAAACTACAAAAATGACTAACTCAAAGGGACTTAACTTTTTAAAATGTATTATCTTTTTTTTAAAATATATAATTGAAAGTCTAAAAGTAGGGCAGACTTCAAGTAGAGAATGATCATCAGCTCAAAAATGTCATCAAGATCTTAGCTTCTTTCTGTCTCTTCACTCTGCCGTCCTAAGCATCAGCTTCAACCTAAAGCAATATGGCTGCCATTGGCAATGGAAGTTGTATCCAAAGGGAGAGAGAAAGGGCGTGGAACCCAGGTCTTTCTCTTCAGTCAGATAGGGCCAACGGGGACCAAGAACAAATGGAGCAAATGGCTGTGAAGAGGAGTGGCAGGGATGAGATTTGAAAATAGCTGATATATGTGCATATGTGTGTGTGTGTGTTTCTTTATGTTTAGAATGAATCTAGGCTAGAATATCCCCTCCATCATCATAATTACTGAAACAAGTGATTCCTAAGCTTTTACCATATGCCAGCCACTCCTCTAAGTCTCTTTATATGTCCTATCCCATTAAATTCTCACAACTGCAACAGCCTTCTAAGAGAGGTGCTATTTTATCATTTCCACTTTAGAGAGGAAACAACTGAAAGCTCAGAGATGTTAAGTCACTTGCACAAAGTAACATAGCCAATGAGTGGCAGAGCCAGTATTTGTGGGAAATTGAAGTGACTATGTTAGTATTAAATAGTCCTGGGTTTAGATCCTTGATGCTGTTATTTCCCAGCTGTGCAACCTTGGACAAATCACTTCACCTCTTTGAGTTTCAGGTTCCTCATCCATGGAATGGGGTCATATCATCTATTATACTCTGCATCATAGATACGGTCATCATAGACTAGATGAGATATGTAACATCTCTTGGGTCAAGCTCTTGGGCCTATCCGTGGGAGGCACTGACTTCTCTCTCCTACATCCCCACCTGCCCAGCCACAAAACTGCATCTAGCAATTAATAATTTGAGAGGATCCACACAGATCCAATTTATTAATTACTCTTATCCAAAGCTTAACACGCAATGCTTCTGACCTCACAATTCATAGTATTCATAAACTTCTCATCTATATTTTGGGATCTCAGGATGAAACACTTTTTGAAGGAGAAACTTCCTCAAGAGCCAAAGCACTTACTGTAGTAAGAAATGCCAATGAGTTAGGATTACATGCTATGATAAACAAGTCAGACTTTCCCCCCCTATGATCAGATTATCACCTTTTAAAAATTCAGGGATAAAGTAGACAGATCAAGGTTTTGATATTTATGTTTGGACTTCTAAGCCAGTGATCTCAAGGCATTTTTGATTGCACACCTCATCAATAAATTATTTTGACCCAGCATTGCCAATATAGGTATATTATTTACAGATTCTGTATACCTACACTATTGTACTAATATTTATGATTAAACCATACACATGTAATAGAAATCTTAAGAGGATGAAATTTTAAATTAAATGTAAAAAGAAGTTCTAATACTGTCTTCCCTAAGTCGAATGGATCACCCTGTAAACCCCTTGGGATACATGTCTCCACTGTGGATATCAGTACTCTCCACATTGGAACCACACCCATTCCTTATCCTGTTGAACTATCCTGGTTAACCTGGAATCCTGGAACTCATGTCAGCTCTCCCTAGGTCCTCACTTTTGTAACATGGCTGTAACAGCCTTGCATCATAGAGAAAAGGGTTTGATGGTGCATTTATTGGACGAGGGTACTCAGGGTTCACAAAAGAGGCAGGGATATGAATGGCCTTGACTGGGTTGGGACATGAGGAGCAAGGCCTGGAGGGAGGATGAAGCCTGATCAAAATAAAGAGAGTATGAGACCAGCCCAACTGAAAGGCCTGACTCAGGACAACTGCTAAGCTCTGACCTCTGCTCCCATTAGACCACTAAAGTCACTCAATCTAGATTCTTTTCCTAACTCTCAGGAGCTCCAGAGGATGAAAGCTGTCCTCCCAGGCCTCCTCTGTCAAATCAACTAAGGAATGTCTATAGTTCTCATAGAACAGCTCCCTGCAAACTCCTTTCTCTAGCTTGAGCCTCTGGCTGGTGTTCAGGCCCCTCCCTAAGAAGTCATCAATCTTGGGCTTTCTCTAAACAGGACAAGGTTGGGTAGGTGATGGGAAGGGAGTTTTACTCATGATTAGGGCCCTCTGCTGTGGTGGGAAATTCATGTTTTCCAGCTCAAAGTCCTGCCTTTTAGGTAAACTATGTGTTGTCTTGTGCACAGTTTTCATTTTAAAACTGTGTGGCAGGTTGTGGTTGAAATGAGATTCCACTGATATACCAACTCCCTCAGTAAAGTTCACTTGGGAACATGCCTTAAGAATATTCCCCCTTCTGAGAGTAGGTTTGAAGGAAGATCACCAAGAAGGAAGTGAGGATGGTGGGTGGTGTGGCAGGAAGAATGTGTTAATGGAGTTAAAAATTAATTGGTATGTGTGTGGTAACAGGAAAAACTAAAGGAACAGATGTTGAAGAGAGGCCAGTTGCCAACACGCAGGGATGGATTGCCTGTCTTTCTGCCAGAGATCAATTGGAGCTCCTAGGAGAAATGGTTTTGCTACCTCAAGGTCTTAACTGAACATTAGTCAGGGCTGTGGGGACTGAATTTTTGCCAAGGAGATGTCATCTAGACCAGATTTCAAAGAGGCAGTAGAAGCTCTGGGGCTCTGCTCCTTGTGAGCTGTTTAAGACCAACCTCTCCCAGTCACGTGTGCTCCCTTAGTACTTTTATGAAGGCAACACTCAGGGAGCTGGTTGTTTTCTATTGGCACACACTGTGTGTGGTCCCTGAGAAATTAAATAGCCACCAAATCTCCAGATTCAACCTACCCAACAGGCCTCAGACTGCTCTTGTTATTCTTCACAGGGTTAAGATCTGTTAGAGCACTGGGGCTTCTGGAGAGATGGGCTTTCATGCATAATTCCATTCATTCATTCATTCATTCATGAACTTACTTTAGGCTGAGCACTCATCTATCCTCTGGGCATGTACCAGTGAACAAACAGCCAAATATCCCTGCCCTTACATCTCAGACAATAGACAAAACAAATAAAGTATATATTATGTTGGAAGGGACATGTATTATCGGTAAAAAGAAAAAGTAAAGCAGGGTGAAAGGATGGGGATACCAGGGGCAGATGTGAAAAACAATTTTAAATGGAGTGGTCAGAGTAGGCTTCTTCATTAAAAGGAGTCAAGTGTATGGATATCTGATGGAAGAGCATCCAAGGCCAAGGGAAGAGTCAGTAAGTTTGGAGATGCATTTAGCAGAGTGAGAAAGGGAGAGAGGGGTAGGAAATGAAGTCAGAGAGGAATGGGGCCCAGGTAACATAGGGCCTTGTAGGACACGGTGAGTACTTTGGCTCTTGCTCTGAATGAAATGGGGGCTGATGCAGGGCTTTGAGCAGAGGAGGGACATGCTCTGATTTATATTTTGAAAGGATCCTCTGGCTGCAGTGTTGAGAATAAACTATAAGGGGCAATTACAGATGCAAGGAGATGATTTAGGAGGTTGTCTTAGCTTGCCTGGAAGGACTTCTGTCACAAAGCCTCCAACTAGTTGGCTTAAACAACAGAAAATTTATTGTCTCATGATTCCAGAGGCCGGAAGTCCAAAATCAAGGTGTTGGCAGGGCCGTGCTTCCTCTTAAAGGTGAGAATCTATTCCATGCCTCTCTCCTGGCTTCTGGTATATGACCAGCAGTCCATGGCTTTCCTTGGCTAGTGGCAGAATAATTCAATCTCACATGACTGTCTCTCTCTCTCTCTCTGTTTCTGGATTAGGGCCTTCCCAAATCCAGCTTGGCCTCATCTTAACTAATAACATCTTCAAGGATCCTATTCACAAATAAATTCACCTTCACGGAAGTAGAGATTAGGACTTGAACATGTCTATTTAGGAGAAACAATTCAATCCATAACAGAAGTTATTGCAGTAATCCAAGCAAAAATGACAGTGGCTCAGACCACGGAGTTAGCAGTAAAGGTAGGGAGAAGTGGTCAAATTTTAGATAAAAAGACTGTCCTCTTTAGTCATGTTTGGGTGTCCCAAAGTATAAACTGCTGCATTGCCTTCACAGCATGGCTGTGATTTACTCTAATTTGAATTTCTGACATACATTTTCATGCAACATTCATTAAGATCAACCTTGGGAAATGTTTTAATGTCTAAGCCCTAAAACAAATATTGGTAACTGGCCATCTACAAGCTAGATTTGTTACAAAGTTTTTTTTTGTTTTGTTTTTTTACTTTTTAAAAATTGAGCCAGCATTCTAAGAACACAAAAGTCACATAAAAATCTGAATTTCTAGTTTCATTGGAAACATTGGAATATCTGTCAACATAGGGCTAGTATTTTCCCATGGCAACCATCAGCCAGAAAGGAGGAACTGTTCTGATTAGAGCTTGTGCCCCCCAATTCTCCACAGTCCCTAACTGGCCCCCTTCACCCATGGACATTATTTGCCTGGACCCTACAGGCATTGGGGTTTATGAGCTGCCCTAGAGTCCAGAAGGAGTTTTCAGGAGGAGAGGAGGGGCAGTGACGTTGGTCAAGACAACTTATATTACTAGGCCATTAGGGTCCAGGGCATGGGGGTCTCAAAACAGGCAAAGAAGTTTAAAGCTCATCTGTGTCCACAAATGCCCTCTTTGGGTTTTCTCTGTAGGTACCATTTTCTTCCTCCTTGCATCCCTCTGTCTTCTCTCACGAAATTGTTATAATGAGAGGGACTGGCCCTCTTCCTGCTTATGAATCACACTGCTTCATTCCCACTCTTTCCTGTGGAGACCCTGGTGGGGTATAAAGTGGGTTCTGGTGTCAGGAAGCTAGGAGTGGGTGGCAGAAGCCAGCTGCTCTGGGTTTTAGGGGTAAGAGTGCTCTCTCTTTCTCATATGTCCTCCATTTCCTGCCTTTTCTTGCCTTCTGACTGGTAAGACCTGGAGGGCCAACACTAGGATGAGATTCTAAGTGAAAGGAACTCACTAAGCCACAGACCTTGAACAAAGGCCAAATTCCTTTCTTTAGTCATAAAACATGAACACTTGCTTAGAGTGTCCCTTGTGAACCTGTAGTTTCTATAGGCAAAAGGTCAAAGAGCTGGGGATTGGGAGTTCTGATCATCTCCCTCTACATAAGAGACATGTGGCCCTCCATCAAGAGTGCTTATTTAATAGAAATATTTCAAAGGCTTTATTTCTGCAGTCACTCATTCTGTTCACTACCTGTCTCACTATGGGTTCCCAGGACAGAAGAACAAGGTCTACCTTACCCACTTGTATAGTACAACCTGAAGCACACTTTCTCCTCCCTGACTCATACCAAAATTATCCACACACTTGATGAGACTTGAAATTCTGATGCTTTTTCACTCTGCAACTAGAAATAAGGCTTAAAATGCAAACTGTAGAAGCACCAGCCCTCTGGCAGGGCTCACCCTGTTAATATCCCAGGTAGCACAGAGAAGGCAGAGATGATAAGGTGTAAAACATCCTGGTATGTTTACTGACCACCTTTCATCATGCAATGAGAACCAAACAATATCTTGGTCCAGGCTGGACTCAGAGGAGGAAATATTCACAACAGTTTTATAGCAGCTCCTTGTCTTTTCCTAATTCCCATCTTCCCATCACCATGGCAACCCACATTTTATAAAGGCAGGAGAAGAGATTTGTGAATCTTATCTTAGCTCCTTGACCTTCAGGACACTTTAGTATTAAGTTTTATTCTGTTCTTTAGAAGAGCATAAGTTATCTAACTTCTACATTGAGGGGGACAGGACTCCTATGAGGGAATCCTGGGAAATACCAGACATTTTCTAAATGCTGAGCTGGCAATAGCAGGATAGCCATCATGCCAATACCTGGCCATTCAAGACTATATAGCCAGAGGAAGAAGATGGCAGGCCCCTATCTGAGTATGGATGATGGAGAAAGCTAAAATGTTTATTAACCATCTGAGTTCACTCCAATCCTATTTGAATGTTAGTCTTCCTTATCATTAATTAGACTCAGCATGCTTGATATGTTATTATAGATAAATGGAAACATCTGGGAGAAGCACTATACATGCTCTAATTCTCTCTAAAGTAGAAATGGCTGATTCCAGCTCACTCCTGAGAATAGAGTTTTAAATAAAGGAAGGGGAATGCCAAATTTAGGGGTATAGATGAACACTCTGGAGGAAAGAAAATGGATGCAGAAAAGTTAGTAGGCAATAGGTACAGAAAAGGCTCAAGTACAGCATTTAGATAGTTTGCTTTTGGTAGATAGAAATGAAACTTGAGTGTGGAGTGGGGTGGGTGTAAGGAGACTTTAGGTATGTCTTTGCCCTTACCAAAGAGCATACAAGATAAGTTGAGAGGGTTTTAAATTCTAATGCATATCCTGATTCTGGGTCAGATAAGTAGCTCAAATGGGTCTCAGCATTAAACTGTCCCTGGGAGGAAGAATATGGCTCCCAGATGCCCCTTTACAAGCTCTAATTTCAGCCAGGTGCTCAGGCACGATCGGCCCACTGTACCCAGCTTAGTCTGAGCCGTTGCCTGCGTGGCATGTCCATTTTTCTAAGCCCAAAGAAGCAGCAATCAGTGCCTTATTGTTCACGGTAATTAGCGGCCCTGCAGAGGGCCAGCCTGAATGGGTCTAGTGCTGTCTTCTCACTCCTGCACCAAGCAGTAGTGTGCTGCTGCTAACAGCCAAAGAGTTAAGTCTTTTTCTTGACTCTTTTGAAATGTGAGAAGGGATTTGGACTTCAGGATGCAAATAGCAAAAGGGTTGCCCCCCCTCCCCCATGAGAGTGTCCTAATCGCTGACACAGGGAGGGATATTTTGCTTCTGTCACAGAGGGATAACTCTGGGCCTCCTAATGTTCTCAAACAATAATGACTGAAACCGAGAAATAGAAAAACCGGGATCAGCCATCCTGGAAATCAAAACGGGATTGAGATGGGGGTGAGGAGGGGTAAGACAGCAAACATATGGAAGAGTTTTCAGTTATGGAGGAAGGAAGCCAAACACAGGGGCCATTATTTCAATTTTGTTCAGTTTTCAGCCTTAAGAGATGCCCAGGAAATACTTTATGCTAATTCTTTTCTTAAAAGCAAAAAAATATTTCAAAACTAAAGAAAAGTAAATGTGACTTAGAACTGATTTTTTTTTCCCTCCTGTCCTCCAAATTAAATTGCTTTTTTTTTTTTTTTTCTACCCAGGAGTTAACTAGTTTGGGATCATTACATGAGTGGACAATTTGATGAAAATAATCAGGAAATATTTGCTGCATAACAAATCCTAAAGAAGTTAAATATTACATGGGAACATTTTATAGAACACTGGGTTCATTCATTTGTGAGCATCCTGGAAACATAGAGGGTACCTTCTATTAAGAAGAGTACTCTGGGCCTTCATTAATTTCCACAGTGCTTCGTGGCCTATTTTCACCTTTTTGTCAGTAGCATTCTCTGTAGAGAAGCAATTTAGCTGAAGAAAAATAAACAGACCAGAATTTAAAGCAACTCTTTTATTTTCATAAGCCATATATGTTTTCTGATTGATATTTCAATAAAAATAGTCTAAAATTTTCATAGGGCTAAACAGCCTTATGTAACATTTTTCTAACAAAACTTTTCATACTCCTTTTTAAAGTTGTTTTAATTAAGATTCACAGTCATCAATGTGAAAATTGTACTATTCTTATTATGAAGTAATTTTTCTCATTTACTTAAGACACATAAGGTGTTAAATGTTTTCTTTGCTCTAAAGACAAGTCAGTAAAAAAACCACCAGAGACTAAAAAATAATCTTGGGAAAACAGATCCCAAGATTTCTTCATACACAAGCACAGTTGTGCATGTGTGTGTGTGTGTGTGTGCCTGTACATGCACAAGTTTTGTATTAGTGTGCCAGGGCTTCTGTAATAAAGTACCACAGACTAATTGGCTTAAACAACAGAAATTTATTATCTCACAATTTTGGAGACTAGAAGTGCAAAATCAAGGTGTGGCACGGCCATGCTTCCTCTTATAGGTGAGAATGCGTCCCGCATCTCTTCCCTGGCTTCTGGTGTGTGGCCAGCAGCCTCCCCACCTTGGCTTGTGGTGACATAACTCAATGTCTGCCTCTGTTATATGGCTCTCTCTCTCTCTCTCTCTCTCTCTCTCTCTCTCTCCAAATTTCTTCTCCTTATAAGAACACCAGTCATATCAGATTATGGCCTTCCCTAATCCAATTTGGCCCCATCTTAACTAATAACATCTTCAAACATCCTATTTACAATTAAATTCATATTCAAAGGACCAGGGGTTAGGACTAAAACATGTCTTTTGGGGGGACACTATTCAACCCATATTACCTATTGAGAGCAAGGTACAATTTAAAAGCACGTTTTAATTCTGCAAAAATATCACTTTAAAAACAAAGCAAGATTAAAAGTAAAAAAAATGAGTAATTTTATCTTAGCAATAGCTCTACCTTTTAAGCTGAACAATAGTACCACCTTTTACTACACAGAGTTGCTTGGAAAATAATTCTCCTAATATAGTCTTCTTAAAATTCATATATTAAAATTAAGTATGCAGTGCCCCTATTCCTTATGCATTCATCAGGATCACAAAAACCATTTCATAACTTGCCACAATAAGAAATAAGTATGTCATTTTCACAAGAGGTAAGGAGAATTGTTCTACTCATTGTCCCTTAGATCTGAAATCTGTCATAGTCCCCCCAACCCCTGTGGTGTCACAGTCAATCCCTCTAGAGCCTCAGCAAAGAACCACACCATCCCTGCAAAAAGCCTCCCTGGAGCAGGTGCCTCAGCCAGGGGCGACCAGTGGTGAAGGACGACCATTGGAAATAGTGAGCACTGGCCAGCTGGGGCCTGCAGGCTGGATGGAGCCCAGCTCTGGGGTCTGCAATTTTTAAAAAGCAGCCCCACATTTAAACATGAGTAGATTTTACCTAAAAATCAGAAGTCCTGCTTCCTCTTACAAAATTGGACCACCTGACCACACAGGGCACACATTCCTACCTGGAAATGCTAGGCTGGAACTGAGACGCCACTGCTCCCTTAGACGAGTGCGTATTCTCCAGTCTCCAGTGTCTCTCATACCTTGCCCTGTTTCACTCATTTCTGTTACCTTCTGACACCTGTAGGCATTGGAAGTGACTCCAGCCTTAGAGAAAACATGGCCCAAATCACTAATTTGGGCATGAACAGCTGAAACAGATTGGCCAACTATGTGATGACAGAAACTAGAGTATACTCCAATGCCATTCAGCTGTTTGGTTTTTTTGTTTGTGTTTTTATTATTATTGAAATAATGAAAATGCTCTAATACTGATTGCAGTGATGAATAATGCCCAACTATGAGATTATACCAAATACCATCGATTATACACTTTGGATGAATTGCATGCTTTATTAACATGTATCAATAAAATTGATTTGTATAAAGAAAAGAAGGATTTGGAGAAATTGATACCTGCAGTATTCCGTGAAGTTTTTCACAGGTCAAGATGGGACATGGGATGCAGTCCCAGGAGCAGGGACAGAAATTGGAGGGGCATTTAGGTATCAATGAGTTTATAGGGTATGCCTGAAGCCCAAGGGGGGATGGCAATGCAGGGCTGAGGAGTGGGCACTCAGTTGAATAAATAGTGTGAACTCTTTAGAGGTCTCTGTGCTGTAGAATGACATGATCAGCACTGGGTTTTGGTGGCATAAGCAGGAGCAGCCAGGGAGGAGAGATATAATGTGGAAAGTAGCAGTCACTTGAGTGTGCCAGGCCTTGTGCTAGATGATTTTTATCTATGATCTCATTTTATCCTTGCTGCTCTACGAAGGGATTGCTATGATCACCATTGTAAGCGTAGAGGGACAACTAGACACAGATAGTTGAGCACAGGGCCAAGCTTTCTTACTGCATCTTTACTATTTGTCCAACAAGTGTTTGCTGCATTAGTATATAACAAAGATAATGGAATGAAAGAAAGAGGAAGGGAGGGAGGAAGGAAAGGAGGAGGGAATCCTAGAGCCAGAACTGAATCAATTCTGTCTGATTCTAAGTCCATATTCTTTGCCTTCCACTGTTGGAAAATGTTCAACAGGCTAGAATAAGCTCAATGAAAGTCAGGACTGGGGGCTGCAGTGCTGAAAGAAGGAGGGACCAATAGGAGAGAAGACAGAGGGGCAGAGCCACACAGCAGTGTGAAGTCTTTTCTAGAGTGAACAACTGCCCCGATTTGCCTGTGATTAAGAGGTTTCTGGGAACATGGGACTTTTCAGTGCTAAACCCAGAGCACTCCCAGGGTAGTTGGTCCTGATAACTGGGAAAGACTCACAGAGTCCAAGGTGGGGCAAGGAAAGGTGCCAGGATACCATTCAGAAAATAATGTCATAATTGGACACAGTGGTTCTTAAGGAGCAGCATGCATCAGAATCCCCTGAAGGGCTTGTTGGAACACAGAGTCCTGGACCTCACCCCAGAGTTTCTGACTCAGTAGGTGTGGGGTTGGACCTGAGAATTTGCATTTTAACAGATATCCAGGTGCAGCTGATGCTGCCGGTTGGGGGAACCACACTAGGAGAGCCATTGCTGTTCAGTTTGCCAAGCCCTTCTGCAGGCTTCTACTCATTTGCTCCTCAAGATAATCCTGTTGGGTGGGCATGGGCGACTGGAGAGGTCAGTGGGCAACTGATGGCCTAGGGAGCTAAACAGTCCCAGACCAGGGAAGGAAACAGAAATGCCTGTCTGGCCACACATTGCCTTGGGAACCAGTCCTTGGGGATTTATCTGTATATCTTAGTCAAGACCAACTCTGAGGCTCCAATCCCTGCATGTCCTTATACTCTGAGAGTTTTTATGCCCTGTGACTGCTGAACCAAAGCCCCACATTCAATCAGCCCCTCTAACTACATAGAATCTTGAAAATCCCAGCTTTTCCTCCATGTGCTGTGCCTTGCTTACCCTGGGATACTGAAAAATGCTTTCTACTTCCTTGAAGTGCTCTTTCAGAAGCCACCCTGCCCTGGTGTTTACCTGCCTATAGAGAGGTGCTATTCACTTGTAATTTACAATTTTCCAAAAGAACCTCCAAGACTTTATCTGGCAGTATCTGGATTAAGCTAGAGGTTTCTTGCATTAGCTTTTATGCTTAACTATTGGGAATGCCAGTTGGATATAGGTTACCATATTTTACACAAGAGGTTAGAGGGGGGAAAGCTTATTTTTTAGGTCATCCTTTTGAGTTACAAAGTACTTTCATAGGTCAAGTCTCACTTAATCCTTAAAAAAATCCTCTGGGTATTTTTCACATTTTATACATGAAGAGGTAAAGTTGATGTAACCCGGGATCATCAGCTGGTAAGCAATGGCATTAGGACACACACCCCATGTGTCTGCCCCATTATCTATCTCTGCCAGTCATAGAGGCAGAAGAAAGTCAAGCCTGCTGTGTTCTTTCATCTGTATGTCATGAAACACACATACAGTATTTCATATGATTGTCAACCCTGTGAAATATCCAGATCCTAACCCGCCCTCAGTCTCATCCCTCCCCCCACCGAATGTCCCCTTTCCTATAGCTCTCAGACCACTTTGCATCATAAATTTCATATGCACATGTGTATTTTCTCCAGTTAGATGGTAAGTCCTAGCAGAGTTGCATTCTCTCCTTCTCCCCAACCCTAGCACATTGCTGTGTATAATGTAGGACCTCAGTGAGCATGTGCTGAGCACTGAATGACTATTAAATAAGAAAACCTCCAAGCAGCTGCATGAAGCTCTGCAAACACAAGTCAGAATAAGATATGTTTTATTTTTGAACGGCTGCAGATACTGAATGTATTGGTTTCCTATTGCTGCTGTGAAAAATCATCCCAAACTTATTATCTTAAAACAATACAAATCTATGATCATATAATTCTGGAGGACATATATCCAAATGGGTCTCCTCGGACTAAAATCAAGGGGTTGTCAGGACTGCATTCCTTCTGGGGGCTCTAGGAGAAAATATGTTTCCTTGCCATTTCCAATTGCTAGAGACCACCCCTATTCCTTGGCTCATGGTCCCTGCATTAGTCAGCCAAAGGGATGCTGATGCAAAATACCAGAAATCTGTTGACTTTTATAAAGGGTATTTATTTGGGGTAGAAGCTTACAGTTACCAGGCCATAAAGCATAAGTTACCTTCCTCACCAAAGTCTGTTGCCATGTGTTGTAGCAAGATGGCTGCCAATGTTCAGCCTTCCTTGTCGTAAGGCTCTGTGGTCCCAGCTTCTTCCAATATCAGCTGTAGGCCATCAGGCTCTCTAGGTTTTGTCTCTTTCCCTGGGGCTTGAGTCTTTCTGGGCTCAGGCTTGCTTCTCTCCACAAGGTCAGCTTAGACTATCAGGCGAATGGCTCACCTCTCTTCCTGGGGCCTCTGCCGTGTCTGTGGAGCTGTCTCTATTCCTCTGTGTTCTTCTCCTGTGCGCTTACTACCCAGGCTCCAGCTCAAAACTACAATTAATTCCTGTTTTGTCATTTTCTCTGTGAGTCCCCACCCACCAAGGGAGTAGGGATGCAAAGTCCTACTGACATGGCCCAATCAAAGCCTTAATCATTATTTAATCAAGTAAAAGTGAAACTTCTGAATCCAATATATTCTAATATGCCCGGAGGGACAGACCAGTTTACAAACATAATCCAATATCTATTTTTGGAATTCATAAACAATATCAAACTGCCACAGTCCCCTTCCTCTGTCTTCCAAGCGAGTAACATGGGTTGAGTCCTCAGATCCAATCACTTTGATTCTTCTGCTTCCCCCTTTCACTTTCAAGGTCCCTTGTGATTACATTGACACAGGTTCCAGGAGTAAGTAAATTGAAGTAGAGTAAAAGCTGTCCCATGAGGGATAGGGAGCCCAGAAAGTGGGAGGATTCACTTAAACATAACTCACCAAAAGCAGCTGCTCGTATCACCTCCTGTTTTAATTATTTATGGTGTATCTGACTCTATGCTCTGTGTCTTATATACATTTTTTTTTTTTTTTTTTTTTTTTTACCGGGAGTTCCCGGGGATCGAACCTAGGTCCCTCCATATGGCAGACGGACGCCCAACCATTTGAGCCACATCCGCCCCCTTATATACATTTTAGACATACATTTAGTCCTTACATCAAATAGCAATATTGATATTAGCCCCATTTTCAGATTAGGAAACAGAGACAAAGAGAAGTGATACAACTTCCTTAATCTCAACAGAAGTGCTAAGTAACAGAGCCTTGATGGCACTGTACTCCTCACACCACACAGCTCAGCCTCCTGGCACCCATCTCTGCTGCCACTGTGGGCCACACACAGTTTTGTGTTTTCACAGGTCCTCCGTTCTGTAACTCCCAGCTCACCGGCCTCTTAACTCTATGTGGAGAGGTAGGGTAAAATGAGACCTGGCAAAACGCTCCAGCAGGTAACAGGTAACTCTTAGGGGATATGTTTTTCCTCTTCTACTTGTTGTTCAAGGAGACAGATGATAATTAAAATGTCAGAGCCCTTCATGCTTCTCTGATCAAGATAACTACTTTACCACAGGTGATAGAAAGAAAAGGAGGGAAATGTCTGGTGTGGGGGGAGGCAAGGCAATGATTCTAAGAAGGGGAATAAAGCTGAGGAAAATGATTCCCTCAGCTCAAGGGGGAGCCAATTTGAGTTCCAGCTGAATCAGGGCGGCTGCTCTGGAGCTTCACCCAGGGGGTCTTCAGGGAGCTTCCCATCCTGATCCCTCCTCCCCAAATCCCCATCCCTGCCAGCTCAATGGGAGCTGATTCCCAGCAGATCCATCCAACAGCTTGCTAGTTCTAGCCCATCACTTCAATTCAGTTAATTCCCAGTTTCAGGAACAGAAGCAGCAGCTGTCAAGACCAGCAACTGCGTTCTTTGTCTCTATTGCTCTACCTCTCCCTGTTCCCTCATCAAGTTAACTGAGTGGCTCACACAGCCTTCTAGGGGGAAAAAAGACTATAAAAGTCCTGTGTGAGTGAGAGAAGAAGAAATGTACTTGTAGGAGCAGGAAAGTGGTATGTCTGCCGGAGGCAGCGGGGAAAATGCCTCCCCAACCTCCAAGACTCAGCTTAACTTTGAAAAACTTCCTCAACACCCAGGTACCTTCTAGAACAGTTCATTCTTCTCAAACTCTCCGCAGCAAAGAACCAATTTTTTTTAAATTCCAATCTGTTGTAGGCTGATACGTGATTTTACTGTGCACAACCAGCATCCAAAGTTGTCAGAAGTGACTCACCTATAAGTGAAAAAATACCTGAGCTGGACTGTGTCCTGCTCAAAGAGACCACATGCATTGATGTTGGGGAAATGCCAAATTGCTGTAAAAGAGTTCCTAAACACTCTCAATTTCTGTATTTACCTCATTGACTAAGTGTACTGTCCTAAAGGCCTCATTGAGGTATGATCTGTACAAAGACTTAAGGCATACTAACCTTGTGAATTTCCAGAAGAAAAGTATTTCAGGGCCAAGGAAACAGCCAGAACAAAAATGCAGGAGCTATAGGGACCAGAGGTGAGGGAGTGAGTAGAAAATTAAAAGAGATGAGATCAGACAGATAAAGGAAGCTGGCAGGTCATGTTGGGCTTTGCAGACTGTTGAAGGACTTTGACATTTTTTATTCTGAGTGAAATGTACTCTTTACAATGTAGAGTTTTGAGCAGAAGAGTAGCATGATTTTGCTCAAATCATTTTTGCTTCATGTTTTGAAGATAGAGGATGGTGCCATGGTTTTTTGGCCTAATTGGTTGAAGGCCTGAGTAAGCAGAGTGGCCTGAGTAGGCAGAGTGGGTTGCCATCACTGAATTGGGGAAGGCAACATGTGAAGTGGGTTTGGTGGGGAGAGGAGCATCAGGAGTTTAATTTTTGACATGTTGAGATTTAGATAGCCAATAGACCTCCAAGCAGAGATGAGAGATGCAGAGCAGCGGTTGGATATACAAGTCTGGAATGTGGGAGAGATGTCTGTGCTGGAAGTTTAAAACAGTCATGAGACTCCATGAGATCACCAAGGAAGTGAATTTAGAGAAGTGAAGAGATCAGGGAGAAGAGGAGGACCCAGCAAATAGGGGTAGGATGGAAACCACAAGAGTGTTATGCGCTGGAAACAGAGGGAAGAAAGTGCTTGAAGTGAGGATGTGGACAAATTGCAGAGCTTCACTTTGCACATCTGTTAAATGAGAATATTAATGCCTCAGATGGTTATTGTGAGCATTACATAGGAGTTAATCCATTTAATCTGTACTAAGTATAGTCGCTGTACGAGGTCCTTGGGTGTGTTTTGTAAAACACCTAACCTAGTGCCTGACCCTAGAAAGTGCTCTGTAGATAATGTTAATATTCTGCTCAGAATAGTAAATGCCTATGTGTTGCCTTGGTGGATTCACATTCTCCTCTCCAATTAAAATGACTTAGTGCTATTTAGCCAGTATGGGTAAGCAAGGGAATCTTCCCTTTTTCTACCATTTCAACCATTTGAGCTAATGCTCTGATACTTCATAGAATATGTGAATGCCTTTCTTGGTTAGGGAATCAGAAGGATCCATTTTGGGAATTAGTAACAATTCTTACCTGGGCTGACCCGAGGGCCTTCAGGACCTGAGGCCACCCCAGGGAGGCCAGCTGCCCAATTACACTGTATACACAACTGGACCACAACTCCCCATCTCCCAACCCTGGAAGGAAGTGAAATGAGGTAAAAGGCAGCCTCTGGCAGGG
The DNA here is from genome assembly GCA_026826555.1 of Tolypeutes matacus. NCBI lineage: Eukaryota > Metazoa > Chordata > Mammalia > Cingulata > Chlamyphoridae > Tolypeutes > Tolypeutes matacus. The sequence goes on along the minus strand of JAKSZT010054416.1, from coordinate 3,315,546 downwards.
GAGAGAAATCAGGAAAGAGAAGCCCAAAGTGTGAGGCCAGGAGGGCAGGTCCACTGCTTTACCTGTGGCCCTTGGAGAGGATTTGGTGTTCGCGGCACCCGCATTCCCAGCATGAACACGTGGGCTCACGCATGGAAACTTGCTGTTTTAATTTACCACAAGACAAGAGGCTGCCTCTTTCACCTAGTCCATTCCAGCAGCCTAGGGCCTGCAGTGACGCCTTCTCCTCTCCTCACACTCCCACCAGCCCTCGTGTCTTTAGGCTGGTTCTGACTGGAGAGCTCCACGGGCCAGGTAACCAAGGGAACCAAAAGCCCCCAGAGCGCAGGCAGGCCTCCCCAGGGCCTGGCGGTCAGGCGGGACAGCTCCCCCAGCTGCCTCCTTTTTCCCCTGACGTTGGCCTGCCCATCTGGGCCGCAGCTGAGGGAGTCTTCTCGGGCCTGCTGTTTTCTTTATGACTGTGGGTGACATTGCACAGACACTCCGGTTTCTCTCACAACGCCTTTGTTTTGATCCACAAAAGACTGCTGAGCTCCTTTTGGGCCTTGTCATGTTAGCAAAAACAAATGTAATAATATGCACTTGAAAAGGCTCGCATGCCTTGATATTTTAATAAGGTTTTGATTCTACAGGGACCTCTGAGGCTTTTAAAAGTTTAAAGTTAATAAAGAGAGTAAAAGAAAAAAAATATGAATTGTTTTTAATTATTATTATACAGGATTAACCAAGCCAGTTGTGTATAATTAGACAGTAGCTACCTTGCACCGTGCAGGCAGTAAATAGGCCCACAGGGGGGCTGCCAGAAGGCTAAGGTGTTTACAAGGCACAGGAGATGTTTTCACCCAGCACATAATCCCCTTTGTAGTTACTATTGCTTTTATAATGGATGTGTTCATTACAACCAGAGACTAATATGCGTATCCATCATCTTTCTAGACTCTGGAGTGGGGGATGGAAGTGGAGAGTGTACAATATAATTTTGTGAAATTATTAAGAGAGTCCATTAGTATGCAGATTTGCTGGTTGTTATTTTATTTTTGTTGCCATTGCTGAGAAGAATTTTAAGGAGAATTTAAGTAAACAATTGCCAAAGGAGTGATGATTAAGATATTGCTAAGAAAGTTTTTTTTATTTTGTGTGTGGGTTTTTTTTTTTAATTAAAAAAAAATTTTTTTTTTTTTTTATTGCTTCAGTTAAAGCAATAGGCCTGGAGTTCTAGGGCTTTGTTATGAATCAGCCTACGACCTTAGGGAATTCATTCACTAATTCAACATTTATTGAATACTGCCATATGCTAGGCATTGTCCTCAGTACTGAAGACAAAATACTGAGCAAGAAAGACTGGCTCCTTCTTCCCAGGTGTACTTTAACCAGGATACCCCTCAGAAACACCTGGGAAGCTTTCAAAACACACCACCTGGGACTCAATACCATAGTGGGTAACCTGGACATGTGACTTTTGAGAAAGTGTTTCATTGATTCAGATAGTTTTTGATAATTATCAAAAACTGTATAATACATGTCTGTATTAGGTCAGATTCCCCAGGAAACAGACTCTGAGAAGGAGAGTGTAGTAAATTTATTGGGGAGGGCTCTCAGGATAAACAAGTGTGAGGAAGAAATTGACAAGTCATTGGCTGCCCCTGGAGGGGATGAGACTCTCTTTAGCCCTAGGTCAGTTCCTGGAAAGTGATTCAACTGACAGCTGTCAGTTGTCAACCTCCCCATCCCCCCATACTTCTCCACTCCCAGTGTATTAGTCAGCCAAAGAGGTGTTGATGCAAAGTACCAGAAATCTGTTGGCTTTTATAAAGGGTATTTATTTATGGTAAAAAGCTTACAGTCACAAGGCTCTAAAGAGTCCAACTCAAGGTACCATAAGAGGTACTTTCTCACCCAAGACAGTTGCCATATGTTGAAGCAAGATGGGGACAGTCTCTGCCTGTTCTCTCTTCCTTCTTCCTCTTAAGTCTCAGTGGGCCCAGCTTCTTCTGATCTTAGCTGTAGGCTGGCATAGGGCTCCCCTCTCTTCCTAGGGCTGCAGGGTCAAAGTTCTCTCCTCTGGCATCTAGGGAGTTCTTTCTCTTTTCTCGTGTATCTTCTGTGTGTCTTCTTGAGTGAATGTCCATTTATGTAGCTCACCAAGGTAGTGGGGACTTAAACTGAGCTACACCCTACTGATGTGGTTGAATCAAAGCTCTAATCTTAACATAATTTAATCAAAGAGGATCACACCCAAAGGAACAGACCAGTTTACAAACATAATTTCTCTTTTTGGAATTCATAAATAATACCAAACTGCTACACCTCGTATCTGGAGAATCAGGGCTTCAGTCCTGAATTGAATCTGGGTAGCCTGCCATAGAAACTGCTGCAGTACCCTACAGAAATAGACATTGAAATGGAGATTGGGAAGTACTTCAAAAGATAAAAAGTAACTCATTTCTCTTTTATTAACTCATAAATAATACTCTTGAGACTGGCTTTTGAATTTTATTCATTTTTCCATGTGAGAACGATCTGCCTATGACACCTGTCACCCAATGATTTCCAGAGTTGATTAGGTTAAGCCTGCTGGCTGACCTAGGGCGACTTCCCCCAAAGCTCCTTGTGTGACCCCTCCAAACCTGCACACTTGAGTTGAGAAGGTAATTTCCAGGGAGAGAGGAACTGATTTTTGATAAGAGATATAAATGAGGCTGTACTCTCTTGCTATCCACTTTAAACAAGCTAGCAAGTTTGCCTACTTGTAGTGGTACTACAACTATGAAAAAAAGCAGTAGTTTTAAAACTTGTATTTATTAAATATTTTTCTTTGTTCTCCTACTCAAGGATGAGTTGCTGGAGTTTAATGCATTCCAAAAAGTATGAATCTCCGTTCCGGCACCTAGAAACAAAAGGGTTTATTAAAACGCCCTATAAGATCCCTCTGGCTCTAATGCTTTATGGTTCTATGATTCCCCAGGTATGTATCTGGGTCCGAGAGTACAGATTTCCTGCCAGGCAAGAGCAGACTTTGCAGGGAGGCTTCTACAAAGCCAGTTTTGCTAGAATGGATTCAGTATAAAGCGTCTCCAATATAACAACAAAACTGGAGGGAGATTTCTTCCACCCAGCTTCTCCAGTATGCTCTCTCCCTGATCTAAACACTGTGGAACAGGGAGGTAAATAAGTGATTATATACCATGAGGGGAGGGTACAAATGAAAAGATGCTACCAAGGGGAAGAAAAACTTGTTTGAAAATTAGGTTAAAAAGCTGGTATCTCCTCCATTGTCTTGGCTGGACACACATTACACTTTAACCTCAAGTCATGTTTATCCATGTTCCTTATTTAGTTAGGCAAACAAGACGAGAAGTGTCAATTATCATTTTTTCATTTTACATTTACTTAATTTAAAGTACCATCTCTCATCAAGCTGCTCCATCTCTCACCATGTTTAAGAATATTTTAAACAACAAGAAATGCTCTAGGCTTCTCTGGAGCCTAGAACTCCCTATTCTGGGGGTTGAAAATTATAAACCAGTTTGCTGAGGGACAATAGCTGAAATACAAATAGCTAAAACTGGGTAGATACATGGAACTCAGGAATGCTGGTAGTGAATCTGGATGGCAAGTTGGAAATGAGTTTTCAACACAGTCACTTGGTGAACATGGTTTTTTAGGGCTCTGAGCTTCAGTCACAGGCCATTTTATTTGACAGACAGGAACAGGTATTTGTATAAATCCATGTGTGTACAAAATTTCCATAACCTTCTTCACTCTGGGGCTGGAGCTTCTGCTATCAGGACAGACCTTGTGTAAAAGCCAAGTAAGAAGCATGCAAGGCCTGGGACTCAGGCTACTTTGGGGATCTAAGAGGGCTTAGTAGGTGGGACAGTTACAAGGAAGTGGGGACTAGAGAGAATGAATAATGACAAAAAAAGTAAAAAAATAAAAATAAAATGAATTACTTTGGGGTAGAATTCACAAGAAAGAATATTAATGGTGTGTCCTTATTCTGTTGTATAGAAAGTGAAATACTGAGAAGCCACAAGGGACGCTCATCCCCCTGGTATAACTGCGAGAAGTAATGGGAGGAATTTAAGAAGAAAAACTTGAGACAGGCTTTAGGGAAGATACAGAACTTCCCTATTCCCAGAGGAAAGTGAGAACATTCAAAGCATTTAAAAACTGAGGTTGAATTAAACTTTAGGAAATATTTTCTATTGTCGGCAACAATTCTACACTGGCCCACAGGGAAAGAGTACATCATCTAACAAGACATTTTCATTTCTAATTTCTTTAACTCCATAGAAAATCCTTCCTGAATTCCGTGCAACTCTCTATGGTGTTTACTAAGTGAAATAACTCAGTGCCCTCCACAGCCTCCACTAACTTACTATCCACTCGCTCCTCCAAATCAATAATAAAAGCATTAAATTACACTGGTCCCCAAACGGACCCCAAATGCACCACACTATTAACCTCCCTCCATTCCAGGAGACCAGCAGACACTCTGTTTCCTGCTGCTTTGCTAGTTTTATATTTAAAAAAATCTCCAGCCTCTGACTGCTCCTGCCCAGCTTAAAGGGAAGAGTCTAACTCCACTCTGTACTTCCCTGGCTGATGCTGCTCACTGTCAGGCTGGGGGCCCAGACCCCTGGGTGCAGGGGCTGGAGGTACTGTCAGTCCACTTGATGGAAGGCCAAAGAGACTGAGCAAGGGAGGAGAAGTAGGTAGGAAAATCTTATTGTTCTTACATTGCTGTTTCCCAATTCCATTGAGAAATGTCAATGTTCTTTCCTACCGTCTGGCAGAGGCAGATTTGACCAGGTGTCTCCACGCAGAGTGGGTTCTCACACTTGGGCTGCGTGTGTGTCATGAAGCTAAATAAGGAGCCAGTTCAGTCCGCCACCCCCCTTCATTTCTGCCGGCCAGACCCGCTTCCCCATATGACAATTTTATAAATAGCTGCGAAGCAGCTGGTCCTCCTCTCACCTCCTGACTCCATCAGATTCCCCCACCAGAAACCCCTGACAGTCATGCAGCTGGGAGCTCCCCCTTTCCTTTCTTTTCCTCTCCCCGCCTTCCCCTAACATGTGGCCCCCATCTCCCCAGTGTCCACCACTGGTTGACTTCCATGGGGAAAGGGGTCAAGGAATATAGGCGCTGGATTTGACCACTGAAGCAAACTGTCACCAAACTGAAGGAGGCGATGGAAGGTTGGGAGACATGGCAACGAGATGCCAGACAGCCCACAGTACAGGGGCCAGATGGCTGACCCAGCAAAAATCCCAAGAATCATTCTGGAGTGTGTCAAATGTTATAATTATCTACAGGACTCTGCTATGCCTCTATCTATATGTGTATGTATGTGAGAATAGTTTTGGGGCAAATAAATATACGATAAAATGCACTATTTTACCAAGTACCAAGAATATGTTCAGAGGTCAAAGGAGGGTAGAATTTAGGATAAAGAGAATATATGAAAGAATGAAGGATTTATAAGCCAATATAGAACAAGGAGGTGACATAATAGAAGAGGTATTTTCTTCCTAAATATCATTGGGAAGAGGCTCTAACTTACAGGATATCAGAGCTGCAGGGATCATCAAAGAGGGTAAAGGTACTATTACAGGAATAAATATTGTGCCCACCATGTGCTAGACACAGGAAATGCAAGGAGATACTCCCTGGTGTTGATCTGTGCCTGGGCTGGTAAGAAAGCCAGACACATAATGGTTGCCCAGAACTTGCAGAAGGTAGGATGGTCAGTTCTCCTTTGGGGTAAGAGAGTGGTGGAAGTCTACAGAGAGGACCCAGGGTGATCTGGGCTATAGGGATAGTAGGAGGTCCAGCAGGAAGATGTGCAAGTCCCGCAGGTCAGGAAACAGTGATTGGAAGGCAACTGATGCTGGTAATACTAGGGCTGCAGTGGGGTGTGTGCCCATGGGAAGGGGATGCAGACATGAGAAAGTGATGCCTTCAGACCACGTGTGTGTTAGCCACAGGTTAATGCTGACCACACATATCTTGATTGTCATCTGAAGGGTCCTTCCACTTTACAGTTCACGTCTCGTATGCAAACTTAAATGTTTAAATATATCATGAAGGAGAATCATCACTGAATCATGGCCCCATCAAGATTATTTCCCAAAGTATCTTTATTTTTCACTGAAAATGCACAGTGAAATAGTTGCTGGTTAAGTATTCTTAACAAAGCATAGAAAAGTTCTGGCCTGACTAATGTTGGATTGGGACTTCCTTTTGGGGTAGCACACAACTCAGACCCCCATTTAGTCCCCTTTAAGGATCTGGTGGGACCCGATCAGGGGTCTGATAGATGGAGCAGGGCAGAAGCTAACGACGCTTTCTTCAGAAATCAGCCACGTTGTTACCTTTTCTGGCCCTTTATCGTATCTTCTCATAGCACCATGAACCTTTTCTTCATATCATAGTTATTGTATGATTATTTATTGATATATATTGCTCTCTGTTCCCTTCTCCTAGAGGGCAGTCAACAGATTGGCCTTGCTTCCCATACACTCAGGAAATAATTGTTTCTTTAAGGATTATAAGAAGGAATATTTACTGAGAAGTTTTTATTACAAAATTTAATCTTCACAACCACTTATGAAATAAATAATGTTGATCCTATCTTACAGATGAGTAAATAAAGAATCAAAGGATTCAGTTACTTGCCAAATGCTAGCTAGTGGCAGATCTAGGATTTGAACTCTGGGAGTCTGACTTTAGGGCCAATGCTCTACCACCTTGCATGGGTGGAGGAGGTCAAGTGGAGAGGCTAGGTGGCAAAAGAGGAAAGCAGAGTGTCTCAGAGCAGGTGAGGCAGAGAAAAATCTTTTCTTCTATTTAGGCTTAAGGGATCCAGATTTCTGGCTTTACTGCCAGATCACTTCCATCTCAGTTGTTTAGAGATTTTAAGCCAATGAATGGGGCCCACCCACTCGACCTCATCTCTCATCTGTGTGCTGCTGAGTTCAAGCTGTTGAATGTTTCCTCAGGCATCCCTTCAGCAGCGGGCCCCCTCAAGCTCTCCACTGTCACCCTGCCCTAGGCCCTGCTCTTGGGGCAGCTCCACCACAGGTGAGAGGGCAGGTGGTTGGGAGTTCAGAGGCCACTTTGTTTCTGGGAAAGGGAGATGCCATTAACCAAGACTGTCACCACATGTAATTCTGAAGTGTCCTGTAACCTCTTGAAGCCTTGGGATTTAGATGGTCCCTGCAAGTCTGATTCTTTCTCTACCTCAAAACCTTTTCATTATTTTTAAGCTTTAATTTGATGCCACATGGATGGTATTTTATATTCAGAAAGTCAAGCTGGCTTTCTTGGTTCAGTAGTTTTTGAAAATCTACTGAACCCTTACCTGTCCTAAGCACTCCAAATGCATTTTCTCATTTAATCCTCACAGTAACCCAATGAAAAGGTTAATACCTCAAAAACGTTTGCAGATGAAGAAACTAAGGCTCAGAAGGGTGAAGGCACTTACTCTGCGTCACCCAGGGAATGAGTGGAATTGGGATCAGAATCGAGACCTTTCTAAATGTAGAGACCAATCTTCAGAACCAGAGTGTCCTGTTTTAATAGCCCATTATGGCTCGCAGGATACTATATTTCTTCCGCCCCTCTCCCTCCTTTTGGCTCTTGAGAATGAGATTTTCAAACAGTCAGATCTACTTCCTGAAATGATGTGACCAGTTAATGTGAGGATTTCTTTCTTAATGAACATTTAGATTGTCTAATGACTTTTTTTTTTTTTTAAAGAAAATGAGGCTCAAGATTAAAACTCCTATCTTGGTCTGTAGTCCTAATTCTAGGACACCTAATCCTTATCTTCCTAGAGCAAGATGCAAGGGCAAAATTGAGAAATAACACTGTCTGAATGGCTTTCATTTGGGGATTTTTGTGTGTGTGTGCACATAACTGAAAAACAGTTTTCATCTAAAAAATTAAATGTGACAAGATATTAATCCATATTGTGATCTAATTATTTTTAGAATTATGAGAAAAATGTAAGGTGTCTCAACTGTTTAATTTTGAAAAGTGTCTATGGAAATTAACTTTCATTACCTTTCATAAGGATTTTTCATTTTCCAGCCATCCTTAAATGGCATTTTCAACAGTTACTAATGTTGCCATTGTTGTCACATAAGGTCACTAGCATATAAGGTAGGGTTTGCCGAGGAGCCTGACTTTAAAGAACATGTGACATATGATGGTCTGTACTTGTCCAAAGTGTAATTAATCAAATTCATGACTTAGAATGCAGGGACCCAGCTAGTTTCTTGACTTCCTTTATGTGTCTGAAAAAGTAATTTAGTGAGAAGGAATACCAAGCACAGTGGGCTTCCTTGTGGTATATTAAAAGCAAATATACACCTAACCCTTGAAAATCAGATTAGAGAAAGACCAAAAATAATGGAAAATAGGGAACGCAATTTAGTTAACTGAATTAAAAATATTTGAATTAGGAAAAAAGAATTCAAAATTGTATCTTTTTATAGCAAATATTTTGGAGATGCTAAGGCCCTCCCAGCTGTCTCAAATTATGTTCCCCAATTGCAGGCTCCAGTGACCTAAATTCTGAGTCTTGAAGTTAATCTTTGGAGAAAAGGCATTGGATCAAGGTACCACTGTGATACCTTGGTACCTGTGAAAAGGTACTGTTTTAGTTTGCCAGACTGCTGAAAGCAGATTCCATGAAATGGGTTAGCGTAACATGGGAAATTTATTAGCTTACAGTTTTAAACCTGAGTAAAATGTCCAAATCATCAAGGTAATTCTTTCTTCACAAAGACTGGTTGCTGGTGATTCTTGGCTCCTCTGCCGCATGGCAAGGCACATGGCAGCATCTGCTGGTCTCTTCTTTCTGGGTTTTGTTGCTGTCAGCTTCTTGCTTCTGTGGTTCTCTCTCTCTCTCTCTCTCTCTCTCTCTCTCTCTCTCTCTCTCTCTGTCTTCATTCCATTTATAAAGGACTCCAGGAAGATGATTAAGACCTATCCAGGGCCATGCCTTAACTGAAGTAACCTCATTGAAAGTTCCTACTTACAATAGATTTACACCCACAGGAGTGGATTAGCTTTAAGAACATGATTTTCTGGTGTACATACAATTCCAAACCCCCACATGTACCAAATCAAATCAAGAACATAATCTGGGAAAAAATCTGCTTAAGTCTCCTACTCTTAGGAAAAGTGTGTTTATCATACCATTTAGTAAAGAAAAAGTCCTAGGTGAACTGCAAGCCCCAGACCAGAAATAGCAGAAAGTGATGAAAAATGGGGAAAGAGATGAAGGGGGTGAGCGAGGGACATATGGCCTTAACATGAGAGGGCTCCACTGTGAGTGGTCTGCTGAAAGCATGGACGGTACCCGCCTCCTTCCCTGCCTCCCCTGTGCTGCAGTAAGGAAAAAAGGAGAAACAGAGATGGAGAAGGGGAAAACCAGGAGATGCTAAAATTTATTTACTTAGCAATTTTGTAGGCCCCTCTGTCATTTGAGACCCTAAATTTAGTTCTAGCCCAGGTCTTTTTGTAAGCCTAAACATCCATTCTCCTGAATAACACCATTTAAGCCCCAGGGAAATACTTGTTCAAATCCTTGCCCTGGGTTCTCAAAGCAAATGGTGACCTCATCCAAATGCCTTGAAAGTCTATGGAGTGTTCATCTGCTAATGTGGCAGACAGCCGAGGACAGACTATGCTTCAGAATGCAGGCAGGATTTTATCCACGGAAGTGCTTAGGTAAGAAAAAAGACACATTAATTAACTTGTCAAATTCTTCCTCTCCCAAAGCATGAATGCAATGGATTCTTGCATAATAAAGTACCATTTCCTAATGGTATCAAGTGTCCATTTGCTTGCTTCTCTTCATTCTCCAATTGGGGATTCCAGAGGTAGTCACATATTAGCATGGCATTCACAACAGATATACCTGGCAGCTAAAGCATTTTACTCTGAAATTTGTGTATATACATAGATCTATATGTAAGTAAAGCATGATACTGATTCTTTACATTGAGAGCTAGATGGATATTGAATACTAGAACTGCAAACAGGTTTTTAAAATTTATATAATATTTATGTTTAAAAATTAAGTAAAATTTAAGCCTTTATTTAAATAATTTTTATTTAAAAGTTTGACATTTATTAGTTTTAGTATGAATTTTATATTTTAATTTTAAGATTATTTTGACTTTTAAAAGACAAATACGATTTTGAAAACAATTTTAATTTTTAATTTTTGTTTAATTTAATTTACAATTTATTTATGAAAATATGTTCAGATTTTGTATATATTTAATGCACTATATTTTAATATTTTAATTCCTTAGGTCATTATTCTTAATAGAACACAAATTATGTAAACAATGTTGACTATAATAACTTAATTAGTCATTTTGTTGAAATGAAGACAAAAATTAATTTTATGGAATAAACAGATGATAGTTTATGAATTATGCATATCTTTATTTTATTACTCATTCAAACATCTCCAGCTCATCAACAGAACACCCAGACATATGCAATAACAATTAATTCAGCCATTTTTGACATTTTGCCAAACTTAAGTCATATAAATGCCGTAATTTTACTCATATTTTTCAATTTTTTTCTCTATGAAATATATTTGTAGAGGAAGGAAAATAGAATACATTTTGTTTAACAGTTATTGACTTAAAATATTTAGGCACGTGGTATGTAGATCTTTATTTGTACTCTGGCCCTTACCCCAAAATATGAGTATATCTGATTATAATTTCATGTCTAATTACCTGTCATCACTATGTTACCATAAATTTTGGAGGGGCAATTATTTTGTTTATCATTTTATCCCTAGTGTCTGGTATAATCCTGGTGTATAGTTAATACTCACAGAAATTTATTGAATTTCATTGAAGTCACCTTCATCAATAACTAATTGAGCCATTCTGCCAGGCTCAGGAGATGCAAAGATGAGTAAAACATGGTCCCTGCCCAGAAGGAAATTGTCATTTAGTTGGGGAAGCAGGTCAGAAATTGAAAACTTCATTTAGGTACATGTTATGTGCTACAGACAGTAAGATAAGTCTTGCTATACCTCAGACTCCACTGGGGATAATAATAGGAAATATCTTTCAGGGTTGTTGTGGAGATTAGAAATGATAATTCATGGAAAGCACTTAGTATATGGCTGGCACAAAGTATCCACCCAATAAATGGTAGATGGTGATAGTAATACAACTAGTAGTTGTAGTAATGGTAGTAGTGGTAGTGGAAGTAGTAGTGGTAGTATTAATACTAATAGTGATAGTATCTGATGTGGAAGTTCAGCAGTGAAAAATTTCTATGGGCTCAGATGGTCAGGAAAGGCATCATGAAGGAAAACACAGAAGTATTAGAGAGTTGAAGCTACTTGAAACTATATATTTTTGAAAATATGTGTCAAGGGGTCTAAGCCAGATAAGAATGGAGTTGAAGAAAGGTGATGGAGGGACCCAAGTCAGCAAGTATGGTAGATTGAATTGTGTGTGTGGTCCAACTGAATGAGGTTGGGCCTTAATCCTATTACTGGAGGCTTTATGAAGAGAAAGCCATGTGGAGGAGAGGAAATTGGAAGTCAACAGAACTTGGAAGAGGAGAGGACAAAGCCGAATGCATTGCCATGTGACAGAAAAGCCAAGAACCCAAGGATCACACAACAGCCAGCCCCAGAATGCCACAGTCTACTGAGAGAATGCATCACCTTGCTAACACCTCAATTTTGGACTTCTCCCAGCCTCAAGACTGTGAGCCAATAAATACCCGCTGTTTAAACCAAGCCATTGTATGATATTTGTTTTAATACCTGGGAATCTAAGGGTAAGTAAAAGCAGTGGCAAAGGGGGCAGGGTGATATAGCTGGATGGTATAGATCACAATGGAACTGGCTTATAAGGAAAGAAGGTGGGGAGTTAAAGACAAGGAATAGCAGCAGAAAGCAAACAAGACCCTGACCCTTCCCGCCAGCCTTGAGGCATACTGGATGAGAGGGAAGAAATAACCAACCATGCCTTGAAAGTGCTGCTGGGGATACGAAATCCTTGGGGAAGACCCAGGTGTCATTTAAGAGAAAGAGCTAAAGAGAGCACTGGAGAATAGATTACAGACCTAGGGAAATTTGCAAAATATGGCAATCCCAGACAGCAAGGGGGAAGAGTTTCTGGTGCAGGGTTGAGGATGAGGAAGCTGGGTCAGGAGAAGGAAGAAAACAACCTCACCAGGGGTAATGGAGCAGTTGAACAGGATGTGAAGATTGAGTGTGTTGAGAATCCATGTACTATGGTACTTAGGCTCACAGCACTAACTGATGAAAAGAGGGAGGAGACATATTGTGAGTTAATTTTTACCAGTTTCTTTGGAAAGGATAATATGTAATGCCAGTCTTATCACCAAATGTGTGTGATTTTAGATAAGCCACTCAATTTCCTGTGATAAGAAATCTTCATTTTAAAAAAATCAATAATACTTACCTTGTGTATGAATGACACTTAAAAAAATTTATAAAGATTTGGAGACTTTGAAAAGTATAAAATGCTTTGAAATGTAAGTTATGATTATGATACTCACATATCAGGTCAGGGTGAGTTCTCAGTCCAAATGTTCTAAATATACTAGTGTTGTAAATATGTAGAGGCACATGGGGCACCAGCTTCGACTACTTGCTGGATTTTTGTGAGACAAGAATTCCAGAGCACAGGTCCTAGTAACAATAACCTGAAGAGGTGACATCTTGAAAATCAAGCTGGATGATGAGGGATGTGATGAAATAAGAGAACAGGAGAATTAGGAGCAAGAAGCAAAGCTGGACATTTGGAAGTTCCCATGAAATCAAAGAAAGTTGTGGTGGAGAAGAGAGCTCCGTAAATAGGGCTTCTGCTTCTCCACTAGAACCATGGCTCCATTACATGCTACCTAACTCAGTGGTCTCAAGTGAGGAACAAAGAATAACTTAGCAGGATATAAATTAAATTAACAGGATTGGAGAACCTGAGTCATAGTTGGGTAGAACAGTGATTTTACTTCCCCGACTCCAGTGATATTTTTTCCCCAAAGCCTGGCCATGTACAGCTTTAGTCATACATCTCTCCAGAAAGTTGTAATTCACTGTGGTTTCTCATGTGTTAATGTATCACATTGAGTGTTGACAGGTTGGGCATTTAATTATCTGAGGAGTGCTGTACTTTCTTTGCTTCTCGAATAATGAACTGGATTCTGTACCAAAGTGTGAGATGCTTACAACTTCTCCAAGACATCAGGGATTCTTCGTTGGGTTGCATGGGGATTCAGCTATTCACATATACCACAAGAGGGTAAGTGAAGCAATTATCTGGAGATTTCAGGAAAACCACTTACTCATCGTAGTTATCTGGATATAAGTAAAATTCCATTTCAGCAAACTTTAAAACACTATCCTTATAAATTTGAATATTGAATATTGTTTGCAAGAGGTGAGTCATTATTTGGGCATAAAGCTTCTGCTGAATAGGCTGTTACAGTTGTAATGGTGTCTGTTATAGTCAGATTTTACCTGCTTAAATTACCTAGAAAATTACCTTAAATTATCACTTCATTTTTTAAAGTATGTAATCCACCTGGAGTAGAGACAAGCAAAAAATGCCACTATCAGTAATATATTTAGGTTTGCAAACCATGAACTCTGTCACAGTCAAATTATGACCTTGCAAAACAATTTATTTAGAATTCACTTGAATGAAGGTAGCAGAAGGTTTGGGATCATTGACTTAGCTTGCATTCTGGGCTGCTTATTTAGACCAGCTCACAGACAGTGTAGTCAAATAGAATCTGATCATTGCCTTTCTTCATCCTGGCCATTTATGTAGAATAGTTACATGAAGCTGCTTCATTTACCAAGGTCATCACTCCAAGTGCCCAGGCTTTTCTCTAGCCATGTTCAAACACTACTACAGGATATGAGTTCTTGCCACTTCATATCTTCACACCAATATAAAGGCTTCACTTGCTTTGAGGCCCAGAGATTAAGCCCATTAAGAAATAGAAGTGCAGCACACCAAAGTATTACATGAAGGCCTAATATAGTACCTTACACATAGCAACTATTTATTGACTAAGTAAATTAAGATGTACCTATGGCATGTCTCATTCTCATGCCCTGTGTCCCACCGTTACAAGAGCCATCCAAAAAATTGTTTCACACAGAATACAGTTTTACCCGACTTTCCTTTTTGACTTCAAACCTAGGTTTCCAATAAACCCCTTGCCATCAGCACCTTGAAGCCCCATAGGCAGTTCAAATCAACATTCCTAAAGGACAGTGGTGGTAGGAAGTTCTTAAAATAGCTGCCAATGCTCCCTGCCTCCTTGTATTCATGCCATTGTGTAGCCCTCTTCCCTTGAATGGGCTGGACCCAGGGACTCATTTCTAATAAAAAGAATGTGAAAAAAGTGATCAGATGTTATTTCTGAGATTCTTCCCTAAAGACTGTCTTCTGTTTTGTTTACTCTCTCTTGCTCTCTGGCCCTCCGTCTCTCTTGATCTCTCTGTCTCTGTTTCTCCGAGTACTGCTTTGGGTGAAGCCAGCTGACATGTAGCGATTAGTCCAGGGCAGAGACCCATGTGGCAAAGAACTGAGATCTTCGGCCAACAACTAGTGAGAACCCAACGCCTGCTAAAAGCCCCAGGAGTGAGTTTAGAACTGGATCTTCTGAGGCTGCTTGGATCCCTACCCAGGTTGTCTTGGGATGACTGCAGCCCTAACAAATAGATTGATCATAGATTTGTGGGAGACCCTGAGGCAGACATCTAGTTAATTTGCTCCCAGTTTCCTGAACTACAGTAATAATAAGGTAAGATGAGATAATAATATGATTTGATAATAAATGTTCATTGTTTTAAGCTTCTAAGTTTTGAGGAAATTGGTTACACAGCAATAGATAACAAATGCAACCGATGTTATGTTTTCTAGGGTATTTTAATGGTCTGATAGATGGTGTCCTTACTTCTACACCCTACTTTTTCTCACCACAAATCAAATCTTGCTCATCTTACTAAATATATATATATATATTTCATTGCCCCAGAAGGAAAATTCTAGAACCCAGCACATGACATTCTGGTATTCCAGATCCTTGGTAATTTGGCACTTACCTGTAGCTTTTCACCATATTTTCTGTCAGTTCTCCCACTTCTAAACATCTATGCTCCAACTATAATAAATCATTTGCAATTCCCAAATACATCACATATTTTTATGTCCCTCTGTTTTGTTCTGGCTATTCCCCCTGCCTGAAATGCACTTTCTACCTTCACCCCTTACCTTCCTAGAGAACTACTACCCATTCTTCAAGACTAAGGCCTCATTCCTCCTCTCTGTAAAGCCTTCTAAGGTTTCCTGAGGCAACATGAGGCACTCCCTCCTCTGGGTTACCAGTTCTCTACTCCATTCTTTCCATAGCCAGACCTTGAGTTTCTCACAAGTAGAAAAGGTGATCCCTAGAGAATAATCATTAAAACAAAGGGCTCAGAGCAAAACTGACTGGATTCAAGTCCAGACTCCATCTCTTATCTCTTTACTTATCTGTGAGCCTTAGATAAGTTATTTAACCATTCAAAGTCTCTATTTCCTAATCTGTAAAATGAGGATAATAATAGAACCTATCTATTGGGTTGTTTTACAGATAAATGAGATAGCATGTGAAAAGTGTTCATCATTAAAAAAAAAAGTGTTCATCATAGTACTTGGCAATATACTAAGAGCTCAAGAAATGTTAGTTATTACTATTGGTTTCTTTAATCACAAAGACTAGCACACGTAAATTTTCAATTACTGTTTTATGATTTTCTCTGAGATATATTTGCATTGCCACCGGGGACAAAGGTAGGCCAAGAAACAAATATTACAATGGTAGAATTTCAGATATCATGGACATCTGTTTTGCCTCCTCCTAAGTTAGGCCCTGGGAATTAATATTAAAGCAGCTAATAAATTAGTAGGTAGGAGAGAGAGAAGATCCATTTATTCACTGGTAACTATTTGTCAAAGTCTGGAAATGAGAAGATATTCTCCAAATGAAAGATAAATATTAATGTGATGAAGTGATTGTAGTCTTGAGGATGAAGAAACCATTTTCAGTTTTGTTTTTTTTTTAAGAAAAAATTGCTAGAGGACAAGAATTCATTTGAGGGGTTCATAGTCTTTGACAAGTTCTTTCAAGCAGCAGGCTACAGTGGAAGGGGCATAGGCTGAAGAGTCCAAAGACTTGTGTTCTCTGCATTTACTAGTGTCTGTCTTTAGGGCAGGACTCATTCATACTACTTGTAAATTGGGGATGATAATACCCATTTTCCTGAATTCACAGCACTGCAGGAAGGAACAAATAAGATAAAGTATGTGAAAACAATGTTCAAAAGTTTCAGCAAATAGAAATGCATGATTTGTATATTTTCGTGGTTTATTTGAAGAAAAAATAGTCAAGCACGTGTAAGGACAGCAATGGAAGACATAATTGATTCTGCTTATGTAAATGTGGTGTTTTTCTTATAAGCTTTCCAAAAAAAAAAAGAAGCCATAAGACTAAAAGTTGTTTTAAGGAAGGTTTTTTTTTTTTGTGTGTGTGTGTGTGTGTTTAATTGGAATAAAAGTGATTTTTCTTTTTTGAAACTAACAGAACATGACTTCGAAAAAATTCTGAGGGATCCAATATTCAACACAAAGGAACTAAACATTACAAGTCAGGAACTAGTTTCTTTATTCAATCATCGAATCCTCACAGATGTCATTGGCCAGGTAGATCAACTCCTAAAAATTAGTATCTTTTATTTCCCAGGGGTCATTTTGGAACCTGCCAGTAGTTACTTCATGATTTGTCTTGGAAGCTGCGATCCATCTGAGCTTCAGAAAGCTCTATTTTAAGTGGATATTTGAAAAAATCAAGTGCAGAAAACAACTCTAGGTAAAGTAGGTAAATATGATTATCTTTAAAAGGTCCTTCATTCCAAAAGAAACAAGCAGTGAAAGAAATCGGTAGACAACTAGCATGGTCTACAATTAAACAGGGTGTTCCAAATCCAGAGATTTATGCTATGATTATCTCTCAGACAATAAAAATCACTCTTCACAATTTGAAAGAAAAGTAAATGGAAGTTTGCAATGCTAAGAACCCCTGTGGAAATAGGGTGAAATAAGACAAGGCCTTCAGACCTGTGAGAAAAATCAATCTAATGGAAAATTGACAAACTTGTTTAACGTGAAGCACAAGAGCCAAGGGCTGACCCCAGAGACCTCCGCTGAGACACGCGGTGAAGTTCCCAGCAGTTCCCTTAATCCGTTCAATTACACGACAGCATCGTGAAGGGAACCTTTTTTTTTTTTTTTAACCAAACATCACTTTAAATTAACTTTTTTGCCACTGTGTTTTAAATTCCAATTTCTTTCTCTTCATTCTATCCTCTGTACTAAATTATTAAAATTTCCAACTGCTCCACAATCAAAAATATTTCAGAAAGCAGCGATGCCAAATTTGGATTGACTAAAGTGAAATCAGACAGAAGGAAAGATATTTTGAACATTTCCACACTTGGTGTATTGTTTAAGGATACAGCAATAAGTCATTAAAATTGACTACTTGGCTTTTCCTCCATAAAACCAACGCTAAGCTCGGTGTTGGCCCCACTATAGCCTAATTCAGACCAGAGAGGCATCTGAGTGAAACGAAACACACTAATATATTTTAAATAGACTGATTTTTTCTTCATCTATAAGTTGTTCCTTTTTAAAAAAATTATAAGCTATGGATAGATGATAAAATAAGTAAAATTAAATTTTGATTTGGAAAGCCAAATTGGGAAGTCAGAATGAAAAGACAATGGGGATTAATTTTTATAACTAGAGAAAGGAAAGGGTTCATGATTTTTTAAAAAGAAAGTTTTACTCAAAATGTCACATAAATGGATCTGCATATGTAGCTAGCCATCTAAATTCTGACCTGTATACTTTTCATTCATCATCATCTCTTTACACATTTTACATATATAAAAGGATATACACAGCTTCACAGAGGAGGCAGAATTGCACTCTGACTGAACAAACACATACATACCTCATCCATGGGCCTTATACCTTGTGGTGGGTCCTGTGTCCTAGGCAGACTATTCCAAGCCAGGAGTTTATATTCAATATCTGTCAGTACCTGGACTCACCACCTCCATTTATTTTACTGTCACATGCATGCCATCACAATTCCCTTCAGTTTAACAGCTGAGTTCAGCCAACACCTATTGAATTTTCTCTGTGCTAGAGATGCAAAGATGGGCCCTATTCTCAAAAAGTTCATGGGATAATGAGTTTCTTAAAGTATGTCTATAGCAAGGTCTTGTATTTCATGTAGTACAGAGAAGAATGGATTTGTTAAGTGGGTAAACACCCAAGTAGGCTTTGTTGTTTTTTAAAAAGTGTCTAGTTTTGTGATTGAAAATAAATTAATGTTTTTTCCATGAAATATATGTTCCCAGTGGTGGTGGTGATTATATTCCTGGACCTACATAGGCTTATTAAACTCCTAATGTGGTTAAAATTCCCTACAATGGCAAAGAAAAGTACAAAAGTAGGAAATGACAATATTGTGAATACGTACCATTTCAGATATGAGTTTCATATCAAATTAAAACAAAACAAAACCGTACTAACCTTTGGAATATAGAAAACACTTTCAACTATTACATTGTTTTCCAGTTAACAAAGATGATGGCACAAGACACTCCAGTGTGCCATTCCCCACAGACTCTTTGAACAACTTGCAAAAACCAACAGAGCTATCTTCCTCAAAACTCAGGAAAAGTTAAAGGGTTGTCATAACAGGGCGAGGTCTGAATCAAGAAAACACTGCTTAAAAAATGGTAGCAGATGCTCATGGCAGCTTTGTTGGTTCCTTCCTCACCTCCATCCTGGTGGGGTATAGAGTCAGTCTGTACTCCTGCATTACCACTGAGGTTCCCTGGCCCTGTTCTGGAAGGAGAACAATAGCCTTTTTGCACATACCAGGGTGCCTGTATGTTGGTGACAGTCTATCAGATGGCAGCATGAAAGATTGAACTAGGAAACTCATCTTGGACTCACTCTTCCAGAAATTGCCCTGCAGGCAGAAGCAGCTTACAGATAATTAAAGCAGTGTAAGAAACAATTAAGTCAAAGCAGGCTGCAGCAAAGGGTTATCTGCTTTAAGACACACAATAGAGTACATTGAAGAGAGAAAGAAAATCTTTTTCATAGGGAGTAGAGGGGGCTTTTAATTCCTGTAAGTGGGGGGATTCCTAAGGCTATGAGCAAACACAGCCCAGGATAAGACACAGGATCAGAAAAAAAAAAAAAAAAAAAGTGAGGGCCCTGCCCTTTGCATTTGCCTTTAGCTGTACTTCTTGATAAGTAGGCTAAACTCTGAAACAGAGCACCAGCCAACACCAAACCAACCTGCAAAGCCTGGGAGAGGTGGTTGTTTTTTGTTTTGTGCATATGTGTGTATGTGTGTGTGTGTGTTGGCATTAGTTTGGTTTTGTTAGCCTCTGGCACTCAAGGAAATCTCTGTCACATCACTATCTGGATACAAACTTAAGGAACAGACAGCTCAGGGACTGAGTCCCAGAGTTAAAACTTTAAAATTTTAAAATACATAGTGCCTTTTGATTACAAGACAAATAAAAAGGAAATGATGGTCCATCCAAGGGAACAAGGTAAAAATCTAGAAACCATCAATGAAGAAAACCATATTTTTGATATACTGAACAAAGACTTTTCTTCTTCTTCTTTTTTTTTTTTTTTTTTTGTCTTGGACAAAGACTTCATGATCCTCAATGTGCTCAAGGAGCTACACAAGGAGAAAACACAGTAAAATAACTAAAAAATATAAGGAAAGCAATGAGTGAACTTTGTGAGAATACCAATAAAGAAACAGAGATTTTATAAAGGAATCAAACAGAAATACTGCAGCTGAAGACTGCAATAACTGAAATAAAAAATTCTCTACAGGGTTTTAAGAGCAGATTGGAGCTGACAGAAGAATGAATCAGTGAACTCAAAAAATAAGACAATTAAAATGTTTCACACTTACCTGGCAGGTAAGTGTGAAATCATGAAGGTGGTTTTCCCAGGGCGAGGCTGATCCATTGCACTGGGGACCTGCTGACCCCTGTAATTTCCCCAAATGCGGGAAACTCAACTGCATAATTTGTGCTGGTGGGGGACTGTGTCCGCGCTTTCCCCCAATGAAGAGAGAAAAAAAATGTTTCAGGCTGAGGATAGAAAGAAAAACAAATTTTAAAAAATCAGACAGCGCCTAGTAGGCCTGTGGGATACCATCAAACACACCCAATATACACATTATGGGAGTCTCAAAAGAAGAAAGAGAGAAAGGGACAGAAGAAACATTCAAAGAAATAATGGCAGAAAATTTCCCAAACTTGGAAAAAAAACTTGAATATACACATTCAAGAAGTCCAATGAACTCCAAACAGGATAGCTCAAAGATAACCATGCCCAGACATACAGAAGTCAAGCTTTCAAATGCCAAGGACAAGGAGAGAGTTCTTAAAGTTATAAGAGAAAAGCAACATGTTATATACAAGGGATCCCCAATAAGATTAAATGCCAAGTTTTCATCAGAAACCATGGAGTCAAGAAAGCTGTGGGAGAAAATATTTTAAGTGCTGAAGAAAAGATTTTTGAACCAAGAATTATACATCTGGTGAGACTGTCTTTCAAAAATGAGGGAGAGTTTAAGACATTCCCAGATAAAGAAAAGCTGAAGGAGTTCGTCACCACTAGGCCTATCCTAAAAGCAATGCTAAAGGGAGTTCTTCAGGCTGAAAGGAAAGGGCACTAGACAGTGGATCAAATTGGAATAAAGAAATAAAAACCTCTGGAAAGTTAACCATCTGAGTGATTATAAATGCCAGTACTATTGTATCATATATTTTGGTATGTAACTCCACTTTTACTTCTTAAGTTTTTGAAATGGAAATGCATAAAAAGTAATGATAAATCTAGAGTTTTAGATATACAATATATAAAGATAATTTCTAGCAAGTAAAATAAAAATGTGTGGAGATGGGGGAGGGGATAAGAACAGTGTATGTATATGCTATTGAATTAAGTTAGTATTAAATCAAACGTGATTGTTATATATTAAGGATGTTCAATTTCAGCTTCAGGTAACCACTAAGAAAATACAGGAAAAATACATACATAAAGAAAGCAGAAGGGGCATAAAATGGTATACTATAAAAATCAAATAAATATGAAACTAGGCATTAACAGAAAAATTGAGGAACAAAACACATATAAGACTTACAAAGATAAAATAGCAAACTGGCAGAAGAAAGTCTGGCATTATTCCTGCTTAATGTAGCTACTTTAAATGTAAATGGATTCAAGTCTCCAGTCAATAGACAGTGATTGGCAGAATGGATAAAAAAGCTTGACCCAACAATATGCTGTTTAAAAGAGACTCACCTTAAATTCAAAGACACACGTAGGTTGAAAGTGAAAGGATGAAAGAAAACACATATCATGCTAATGGTGAAGAAAGAGTGCTGGGGTAGCTATATTAATACCAGATAAAATCGATTTTAAGTCAAAAACTGTTAAAAGGGACAAAGAAAGTCACTATTTACTGCTAAAGGAGTACATTCAACAAGAAAACATGCCAATTATAAATATATTTGTATCTAAAGGCAGAGTCCCAAAATATGTGAAGCAAGTATTGACAGATTTGAAGGGGATAATAGGTAATTCTACATTAATAGTAGGAGACTTGAATACTCCACTTTCAACAGTGGATAGAACATGTAGACAAAAGATCAATAAGGAAATAGAAAAGTTTAACGATACTATAAACCAACTAGACTAACAGACATATATAGAATACTTCACCCAATAAAAGCAGAATATACATTCTTCTCCAGTGCACATGGATCATTCTCCTGGATAAACTATATGTTAGGTAATAAAACAAGTCTAAATAAATTTAAAAATAGTGAAATCATACAATGCACTTTTTTTTTTTTACTACAATAGAATGAAGCTAAATATCAATAACTGAGGGAAAACTGGACAATTCACATGTGGAAATTAGAGAATAAACTCTTAAACAACCAAAGGGTCAAGGAAAAAATTACAAGGGCACTAGGAAATATCTTGAGGCACATGCAAAGGAAAACACAACATACAAAAGTTATATGGGATGCAGCCCAGGTAGTGCTAAGAGGGAAATTTATAGCTCTAAAGGCATATATTAAAAAATAAAAAAAGAACTCAAGTCAGAGACCTAAACTCAGAACTGGAGCATCTAGAAAAAGAAGAGCAAACAAAACTCAGAGTGAGCAGAAGGAATGAAAAAACAAAGATTAGAGTGGATAAATGAAATAGAGAAGGGAAAAAAAAAAAAAACTCAATGGCAATAATAAATGAAACAAAAAATTGTTTCTTTGAAACTAACAAAAATTTCAACAAAACTTTAGCTAGAATGACAAAGAAAAAAAGAAAGGATGTAAATAACTAAAATCAGAAATGATAAAATCAGAAATCAGCAATGGGACATTGCTACTGCCCCAATTGTTAGAGTTTCCCAGGTTGCTCAAAGCAGATACCATGAAATGGGTAGGCTTAAACAATGTGAATTTATTAGCTTACAGTTTGAAGCCAAGAAAATGTCCAAATCCAGATAGCAACAAGGTGATATTTTCTTCCCAAAGACCAGCTGCTATGTGGCACACATGGCAGCATCTACTCATCTCTCCCTTTTCTTCCAGGTTTCATTACTTTCAGCTTCTTGTGTCCATGATGCGCTCTCTCTCTCTCTCTCTCTCTCTCTCTCTCTCTCTCTCTCTCTCTCTCCATTCCATTTATAAAGGACTCCAGTAATAAGTTTAAGACTCATACTGAATGAGATGGGTCACAACCTAACTAAAGTAGTCTCATCAAAAGGTCCTACTTACAATGGGTTTATATCCACAGGAACTGATTAGATTTAAGTACATGATTTTTCTGAGGTACATACAGCTTAAAACCACTACACCCACAGAAAAAAAAGGATTTTAAGAGGGTACTATGAACAATTGTATAACGACATTAGATAACCTAGATGAAATGCACAAATTCCTAGAAACACATAAGCTACCAACACTGACTCAAGTCGAAATAGGATATCTCAACAGAACAATAAAAAGTATAGAGATCAAATCAGCAATCAAAAACCTCACAAGAAAATCCCAGGACCAGATGGTTTCACTGGTGAATTCTACCTAATATTCCAAGAAGAATCAACAGCAATCCTGTGTCAACTCTTCCAAATAATGGAAGAGGAGAGAAGACTTCCTAATTCACTCTACAAGGCCAAAATTACCCTCATACAAAATCAAGATAAAGATACCACAAGAAAAGAAAATTACAGACCAGTATCTCTTATGAATAAAAACAGATGCAAAAATCCTCAACAAAATACTAGTAAACAAAATCCAACAGCACATTAAAAGAATTAAACACATGTTCAAGTGGGATTTATTCTAGGTATACAAGGGTGGTTCAATATATAATCAATTTATGTAATAATACAGTACATTAATAGAATGAAGGAAAAAAAAACACATGATCATCTCAATTGACCCAGAAAAGGCATTTGACAAAATCTAGCACTACTTCTTGATTAAAACAAACAAACAAACAAACAAACAAAACTTAGAAATCTAGGAGTAGAAGGGAACTTCCTCAACATTATAAAGAGCATATATGAAAAAGCCACAGCTAACATATCCAATGGTGAAAGACTGAAAGCTTACCTTCAAAGATCAAGAACAAGACAAGGATGCCCACTGTCACCGCTGTTATTCAGCAATGTATTGGAAGTTCTAACTAGACAAGAAGCAACTAGACAAGAAGCAACTAGACAAGAAGAAATAAATGGCATACAGATTGGAAAAGATGAAGTAAAACTTTCCTTATTTGCAAATGATATAATCTTAAATATAGAACATCCTAAAATACCGACAACAAAGCTCTAAAACAAAGCTACTAGAGCTGATACACTAATACAGCAAAGTATCTAGGTACAAGATCAACATGTAAAAATCACTAGTGTATTTTTTTGCTCGTAATGAACAATCTGAAGGGGAAATTAAGAAACAAAAAATCCACTTACAATAGCAAATAAAAGAATCAAATATCTAGGAATAAATTTAACTAGGAATCTAAAGGACTTATACATGGAACTCTCCAAAACACTTCTACAAGAAATCAAAGAAGATCTAAGTAAATGCAAGGGCATTCTACATTCATGGATTGGAAGACTAATATTGTTAAGATGTCAATTTTATCCAAAGTGATTTACAGATTAAGCACAACCCCAATCAAAATTCCAACAGTGTTCTTGGCAGAAATGGAAAAGCCAACCATCCAATTAATGTGGAAGGGTAATGGGCCCTGCATAGTCAAAGCCATCTTGAAAAAGAAGAACAAAGTTAGAGGACTCATACTACCCCATTTTTTTTTCATACTACCCCATTTTAAAACTTATTACAAAGTCACAGTAATCAAAACAGCATGGTACAGTCACAAGGACAGACATATAGACCAATGGAATAAAACTGGGTGCTCAGAAATCCACTCTCACATTTATGGCCAACTGATCTTTGACAAGAGGGCAAAGGTCACTCAATTGGGAAAGAACAGTCTCTTCAACAAATGGTGCTGGGAAAACTGGATTTCCATTCTCCATTTGCAAAAGCATGAAGGTGGACCTGTACGTCACATCATATACAAAAGTTAATTAAAAATGGATCAAAGATATAATATAAGAACCAATATCATAAAACTCCTAGAAGAAAACATAGGGAATTATCTTCAGGACCTTGTGTTAGGCAATGCTTTCTTAGACTTTATACCAAAAGCATGAGCAACAAAACAAAAAATAAATAAATGGTATTTTATTAAAATTAAAAACTTTTTCACATCAAAGGGCTTCATCATGAGAGAAAAAAAGGTAAACTACAGAATGGGAGAAAATATTTGGAAACCGCATACCTAATAATGGTTTATTGTTATCCAGAATATGTAAAGAAATCCTACAACTCCACAATAAAAAGACAAATAACCCAATTAAAAAAGGACAAAAGACATTTCTCTAAAGAGGTAATACAAATGGACAAAAAGTACATGAAGTATTGCTCAACATCATTACCCACTAGGAAAATCAAATCAAAACCACAGTGAGATACTGCTTTACACCCACTCTTTTTTTCCAGCCACTGATGCAAGAGCCTGTGTTCTCTCTTCTACCTGAGACTGAACACGAACATCTCTGGGATAATCAACCTATTGCATCAAAATGGTGAATTTTATTTAAATTTAGAAATAAAATGGTCACCTATAACTTTTCAACAGTCATAGTACTTTTTATTTCTTCCTTTTGTCTTCAAAGACTAAATGTACCTTGGAAAAGGATGACTTCATGCTGAAGCAGTTTTTGTGATTTTTTTTTTTTTTTTTTTTTTGGCAGTAGATAAGTGGCTGATTAATTATATTTTCCCAAGTTTATTGGTTCTTGGTTCAATTTTTAGATAATGACCACCTTAAATTTTTTTTTTTCTATTTGCAGGTTTGAAAATCAACATATTCATTAATTAGAAAAGAGAGGAAGGAACTGCTGCTTAAATAAGAGGAAAACATTTTAAAGACTGGTCCTGTTTGGTCTGGACTTGGGTCATCTAAATATTTTTGTTGGTTAGTTGGTTTGTTCTAAAGAAGAAGTAAAAAATCTCAGGCCAATCATTAAGGCATTAGTTGTATAAAGATTATATATGTTTTCAAGCATTTTATGTAGAAGATTAGGTCTTCAAGAAAATCAGACTGAAAATCAGACGGAATTAGATATTTCTTATTCATTTAGACTAAATGAGTCTAAAGGGACCAAGTGTCACCCAATGAGTGATACTTGGAAAAATTGATTTTAAAGTTAAAATGTCTGAATTCCAGTTCTGTGCTGAAGATAAAGAAATGAAAGCATTTATGCCACAGATTGCCAGACGAAGTCAGAAGTAAATATTTCGTCTGGCTGCATAAATCCAGTATCTCTTGGTATTTCTCAGTCCACAATACGTTCTCTGTATGAAGACTTTCCCTTGCTCCCTCTGCCCAACTCCACATTACTTATAACACACACAGAGTTTATTATTATACCATGCAATGGTGACATATTACTTCTACTTCGAAAGTAGAATATTGCACTTTCCCACATGTGACCAAGCTGCAAGCTTTTGTTAGCTCTCGTGGGAAATTTGTGTTGGTGAGAAGTGAATTCCTGTCACCACTCAATGGATTGCCAAAATAGTATAGCCCTTGTTGAAGACCTGGATCCTATCTTGAAAGACTGCTCTGATTAAGTCAATATCTTCAAAAAACATTTTGGAGCCAATCTTATTTCAATGTGTGAAAGGTATATAGTATATTTAAGAGCATGTAGTTGGCTCTCTCTCCTTCCATTCTATTCCTTCTAGCAAATCCTTTGGCATGACTTTTTCTAAACATAAGAAACACAAGATAGAACATAGCACAACCAGGCATCTGTATTAGCACCCTGTGGGCACTGAACTGACCACAATTAGGTAATATTGTTGAAAGAGGATAATTTGGACCTGGATTCAAAGCCAAGCTCTGTTGCTAAGTAGATATGTAACCTTGGGCAAGCTCCCTAACCTTTCCGAGTCTTGGTTTCATTCTATACAAAAGGGAAGTAATAATGACTGCATCACAGGCTTGAGAAGTACCAGGCACATAGCTGGCACTCCCCATATGTTCATTTGCGCTTCCTTCTCTCCCTCCTATGCACCCTTGTCTTTTCTGCTCCATAATCCATCCACTTCTTACCTCTGTATTCTCCTACTCTTGACTATCTATACATTTATAGATACTCTTGTATATGTGTGGATTTATGCCATTATAAAATGTACCATTGCATGTTGAACTCAACAGTGATTTTTTTCTGTAACCACCTTTAAGTATTTAAAACAATCATTTTCTTTTAAAAAATATTATTTAACATAGGTCATTTTGAAATTTTAATAGCTATTTTTATTCCCAATTGGTCCGGTCAATAAAAAGAAATGGCATGGACAACCACCATACCAAGGAACCGAGAGAGTCTTCCACTGCAAGCAAGAGAGTCCCATCCATTGGCTGTATGGGACTGAAGCCTCCTCTCAATCAGAGGTGGAGGGGACATGACCATCCCAGAATCCTCAGGATTGGGGAATGAACTATGGACTAGATTGGACTTACTGGTATTCTACTATAGACTTATTGTGATTCTAGCAATGGAAGAATTTATATCATTGATGTGGAGGCAGTGGCCACTGCAGGTTCTGAGGGCAGAGAGAGGGAAACAGGTGTAATATGGGGGCATTTTCGGGACTTGGGAATTGTCCTGAGTGACATTGCAACAACAGATACAGGTCATTATATATCTTGCCATAACCTACAGAATTGTGTGGGGGAGTGTCATCAACTGCAATGAATGTACCTCACTAAAAAAAAAAAAAAGAAAGAAAGAAAGAAATGGCCCTTTTATGTGGGATTTCTGACCCCCCAAATCTCTAACATAGACCTGTAATTTAAAAAATGAAAATCTGAATGAGTTCCATTACTTGAAGCATATTGGACAATATGCTGAAAATTAAGCCTATACAAAATAGAATGTCTCTCACAAATACATTAAGGGAAAAAAGTACCATTAGAAGGGATTTCAGGGAAAGAAAGAGGGTGCAATCTTAACTAAGAGCCACACTCTCCATTTTCATATGAATTTTGTCCACAGGGTGTAAAAGGAAAAACAAGGACAGGAAGAAATGAGACTGATTATGTCAGAAAGAGTCCTGGCGCCCATCATCATATCGGTAACGTGGCCTTACAGAGTGTCTGAAGTTCTTTGCTTAATTAAACAAGGGCAGTAGAACCCAAACATTTGTGTACCTAAAAGCAGTCATATTTGGAAAGCCAGTGCCAAAATCTACAGAGCCTACCCAGGTGCTTTTACCTGATACATTGCTCTAATTCACCTCTTTAGCAAGCAGCCTAAAGAGCTGCATCTGCGGAGCCCCTCAAGGAGAGGTTTTTGCTTATTAAGTTCATTTATTCTTGTGGCAGAATAATATGTTTGAAATATTAATCAATGTATTTTACACCCAGTCAAGAAGCTTTTGGAACTTTGGAATCATTGTTTCGAAGCGACATGTTTGAGAGCTGGGTATTTGAGTGGGAAAATGTAGAAATTTATCCCTCTCCACACACAACTCCTCAGACTAGAAAAACTTCCCTGGACTGGAGAAGATGAAAGAGAGACAGGGATGAATCCCTGAGGATATAGACAGTGGTGGTTCCTGGATAGAAGTGTCTTTGGTCCTGTCTCCTGGGCTGAGCCATGGGGAAGCAGGAAAATCCAAGGTGCTTTGCAAAGTCTGAGACCAGAGGGCAACTGTGCCCTTTCCACAAGGGATGAAAGGGCTGTGTCGGAAACCCAGGATGACAGGATAGGACCCGGGACGGTCTTGCAGAGACTTTCATGCCTCAGCGTGGCACTTGACATCAAAGGGGCATGATGATGACACTGGCATCAAGCATAGCAATGAGGAGCTGAGAGAGATGTCTGACCTTGGGGGTCCAGGGGAACAAAGGATTGAGGACAGAGGCAGAGGACTGACAGAATACGAAGCAGACACCTGAGTGGCAGATACTCTGAGGAGCAAGGTGGGCCCTCCACCCTCTTTCCACGCTCTCCTTCCATGCCCTCTGTAAGTTCCAGCACCTTAGATGCTACCCCAGAGAGAAAGATGAGAGGGAGCCTTAGATGGATGAAGGGTAAATAT
This sequence comes from Tolypeutes matacus, assembly GCA_026826555.1. Taxonomy (NCBI): domain Eukaryota; kingdom Metazoa; phylum Chordata; class Mammalia; order Cingulata; family Chlamyphoridae; genus Tolypeutes; species Tolypeutes matacus. Next base: position 3,286,640 of record JAKSZT010054416.1, on the reverse strand, counting down.
GGTCCACCAGAGTGGAATCGGGGCTTCATATAACATTAACTGGAATTAAAGAAAAAGAACCTCTTATAATTCTTTCACACCTGATTTGTGATGTGCACTCTTACACAGGCCTAATCGCAAGGCCGGAGATGAAGAAAGATGGCCTGAGAAAAAATAGTAGGTGGGTACTGCAAACTCATGGGGCAAGGATGTCTCCTGTGATTGGAATTGCATCCTCCCCACCCCCTTCCCGAGTCTCATTTTCCAGTTCTGTTTAAGTTTTGAAGCTGGGAAAAAAGAAGCAATGTCAGAGGGAATTGGGGCCTTTAATACTGTGCACGGCAGTTAGTTCTAAAGCAGAATAACTCTGCGGAGGTGTTTAAAAATGAAGTGCAGTTCTCAGCTCTCAGCGCCTCACATGCAGGAACTTCAGTAAGCTCGCATTCCTTTCACATGTGTTCCAAAAGCTCCCCTTACACCTGAGGGTGAAGCTCTGGGTTTTTCAACTGTTCAGATGCAGGGTTTAGAGTCGGCACAAAGTTTTCATTCCAAAGCAGTAGCAGTGGAGAACGGAGCCTGAGGCATAGCAAGTTTTTCTTGCCAGGTCCGGAGCTAGTCACAGCCCACAGAAGGCAACCTCCAAAGAGCTGGGGACCCAGACTCTCCCACCGCTGCCAGAAAGGACCTGATTCCAAGGGGCAGACTCTGCTCATTAAATCGTAGAGCTGCTGAGCCCCAAAGTCTCCACGCCCCTAAATCACAACAAAGCGGGGGCTTTAGTTTACAATATGGCATGGGTGTCCTCGGGCACTAATACCAAAAAAAACAAAAACAAAACAAACAAAAAAACCACAATCTGACAGATGTGCCGTCTATATACCAGGAAGGAAATAGGCTGGCTGAATTTTAAGCAAGAACCTTGTGATGACAAAAACAAATACATTAAGGGCTGGCCAAGGGCAAGTCAATAAATAAAAGAGAAAGACAGACTCCCTGGCATGGCTGCCAGGGGGTTAAGAATGATTGCTTTGCATGTGTTATGAGAGGAGTTGCGTAACGCACATCAGATTTTTGCTTCTAATCACACCATTTCAGGCTTACGCGGGGAGTACCCTGAGCTGGGATGTACGCTGCCAAGCCTTGGCAGATGAGGGACATGTATTCCTTCTGGACAGCCTCCCTTTAATTTGTGGCCACAGTGAAAGCACTTGCCTTGTCTCGGGATCCTCTCAGGGTGTGGAAAGGAAGAGGACAAGAGCACCCCCTGGGGTATGCAGGGGTCTCTTAAGCCTAAAAGCAAGGCTGAGGCGGTGCACGTGGACCTGGTAATAGTTCAGGGTCACCTGGAAGGCTCCTTTACCTGCCTCCTGCAATTGCTCCGAGATGCTCAAACTCTTAAATAGATACAGTCTTTTTTTCCACAGTTTGACAGAAATAATCTCCTACTAAATTGTAAATGAGTGATGTCAGATATTTTTTTTTCCCAGGAATGGGTTTTGATAAGAGGAAGATGAGGGGAACATGGCGTTATTATTGGGTGGCTGGATAGTGCTTGGGGAAAGGGAAGAGAAGCCGTGTTGGGGGAAAAGGATGAATAATGTGAAGGGTGAGGTTGCCAAAATCGGTCACTTTGCAATTTTGCGTAGGGTCAGCCTTATCCACAAGTAATGAAATAGCTTTGCTAAGCCATGTTGAGGTGTCATTTGGAACAATCTATTAGTTTGAGGTGTCTAATGTGTTCCGCATTATTAACAGTAATGGTGCAACTCCCCAAAAGACCCTAAAAAATTTTGATCTTTTCCAGCTCTGGCTTTCTGGATTATTCTGCCTTCAAATAAAACCCAGTCCTGACATCTGTCCAACAGAACTCACTGCTGAATCCAGACCGCACTGGTTATTGGGCCTTATGCAAATGAAGGATTACAAAAAGGTTCTTGGTCAAGAAGTCTCCTCCTCATAAAGATATCAGTCCTTCCTAAGTTAAATTATGAATTTAACATGATCCCAATAAAAGCACTAATAGTTCTTTTCTGGACCTAGACAAGCAATTTTTAAAGTTTATGTGGAACAATAGGTAAAATAACCTGGAAATTTCTGGCAAACCATTGGCAGGGGGAAGGGGTGTTAGAGACCAGTCCTAGCAGATATTACAACACAATAAAAAAAACCTCAATATTTAAACTGAAGTGCTGCCACAAATGAGGGAGATCACTGGAACTGAATAGAAAGCACAGAAGAACCAAATATATACAGAATTTAGTATATAAAAAAGACAGGCTTAATTTTTACAGGGTGATGGAATTGAGTATCATGTGTTAAAGGAAAAATTGGATCCAAACCTCATACTATACACCCAGATTAACATTTTAAATGTGAAAAATCAGACCAAAAAGTACTAGAAGGAAACACAGGAGAATTATGTTATAATCTTGGTGTAGGGAAGGCCTTTTGACCTATGACTCAAAATTCAAGATCTATAAAAGAAGAAACCAATCAGTTTGACTACATAAAATAAAAACTTCCTCATGAAAAAGTAACATAAAGTAAAGGAAAGAATTCAAAATAAGTTAATTGCAACTTATATCACAGACAAAACATGAATCTCTCTTTTCAAGAGCTCCTAGAAAAGAAGAAACCAAAAAGCCAAATAGAAAAATGAGCAAACAACATGAGCAGTTTGTGGAAAAAGAAACGCAAATGCCAAACATACTTCAAACCACTCTCTGTCTTTCACTGTAAGAGAAAGGCAAATTAAAACTGTTTATGTAAGCAAACGCACATATATGCATATATATTTATATATCATTTTACAAATATTGGTATGTATTGTGAAAAATTAGATTTTTACCCACAATTAAAAAAAAAAAAAAAAAAGATTCCAAAATGCCATTCTCCTCATGAGATTGGCAAAAATCCAAAAATTGACCAACACATGCTGTTGGTGAGGCAGGGAAAGAGGCAATGTCATTCATTGCTGGTGGGAGCACAAAGAGCAAACTCCTGAGGCAGATCATTTGACAATAACCTTCAAAAGAATGCAGCTTCCACACTTCCTTTTCTGGCTCTGATAGAGTAAGAGAAACTAAATTTACTCTGCTGCTTAAACAACAGAAGCAATAACAACAAACGAACAAAATATTTGAAACAACAGTGTTCATAAATTAGACAACAGATAATATAGGAGAGTGAACCCTGAAAGAAGAGAAACGAACAAGATGAGAAAAATGGCTCCAGCTTTCTGTCTAGAGAGTTTTCAGGATGCAGCCCAGACAGAAGCATCCTGGAAAGCCTGGCAGCCTCACCAAGTTGAGGAGACAGAGTTCAGAATTCAGAGAGGCCAGGGAGGCTTAATTCACAGGGCAAAGTACCAGCGAGGTGATAGATCACAGAGAGAGAGCTTGGAAAATCACAGAGGGTTCCATTTGGGCCTTTGCCTGAAGACTCTGCTGATCCATGAGTTGGTTTCCTCTTCAGTGCTTTTCATGGTGGGAGCATCTTTATAGGTTCCTGAGTTTAAAGACCCATTTCCATACAACAGGATGGCAATATGCCAGAAATAGATTGGCTTTTTAAATGGGGATTTATTAATTTGTAAGCTTACAGTTCTCAGGCCATGAAAGTGTCCAAATCAAGGTGCTTTCTCCCTGAGCTGCGTGGGTGATCAGGCACATGGGACTCCTGCCAGTCTCTGCCTTCTCTTCCTGGCTCCGTTGTTTTCAGCTTCTGTCTGCTTGGTCTGTGGCTTTCTTTCCCAGTTTCTGGGGGTTTCTCTCTGAGCTCCTGTGTGTTTCTGAGGCCTTCTCTCTCCCAGACTCATCCTGTTTATACAGGACTTCAAAAAACAGGGTTAAGATCCACCCCAGGCCATGCCCTACTGAAGTGATCTAATCAAATGGCCCTTAACTGAGTCTCATCAAATGGTCCCACCTACAATAGGTTTATACCCAGGAATAGATTAGTTTAAGCACGTAATTTTCTGGGGTCAACAAAGATTCAAATTACCATGGCTCTTAAACTCTAACCACCACTTCATTTGGTACTCACTTAAGAAACAATGATCTTCCTCAACTCTGAAGGAAACTTGGCTGGGTGGGACTCAGTGAGAGATGATGTGTTCATCTCCAGCATTTTTCTTTCCTAAGAGATTTTCAGAGGCTGTTTTGGGCATTTGCTATTTTCAGTTGCTGTATACTTCAGCTCTGTGCAACATGCAAACCAAATGAAATGACAAAAGTACAAGAAATTGAGTTAGAAGAATTGCTGTAGGCTTTATTCTGTCATATAACCTCTCTGGATTTATTCTCATCTTTATAAAATGAAGTCACTCGACTGTGTGATCTCTAAAACCCCTTTAGTTCTGGGATTCTCAAAAAAATTCTGATAAGAATACATCACAGTCACATAGAATTTACAATGCTCCAAGATGAGGCATAATCGCACTAATTCTAAAATACATAGTTATGCTACTTAATTTTACAATGAGATTTAATTAACTCTCCTTTCCCACTATCAGAAGCCCCAGTGGAAAAATTCTATTTGCAAGGCATGCAGAGCTTTGGTGACTTGGAAGGGAACTCAATCTCAATTTGCTCTCATGGCAGCAGGAAAGAATATTGGACAGCAGCAGTGCTTTCTTCACTGGAGAAGGGGATAAGGTAGTTACCACAGTAGACCCACCTTCATCCTCCCCTCGACAACCCCAGAAGCCTGCCCTGAAGAGCTGTGACACTAGGTGCCAGCTAAGCGCCACGAGAAGGATTTAGCCCAATGGAGAAATTTTGTTCCTTCGGCCACTTGAAACAGAAGGTTCATCTGAAGCAAATGTTACGAATTGGACTTTTTCATATTGCCTTGTTGAAATAACCAGTGCCCTTCAGCCCCCTGGGAGTCAACAGGGAGCTAGCTGCCTGAGGTATCCACGGTTTTAGTCATCTTTCTGCTGAAATTAAACCCAAGTCGTTGGGGGCCAAGTGGATTTGTGGCCCTCCCTGGAGGCTGTTGGCTCCAAATGCCAGGAATCTGTTATATGGAAAAAAAAAAAAAAGCCCCCCCCCCCTTTTTTTTTGCCATCTGTGAATGAAAAACATTCTTCATATGTTTGACTATTTCAAATTGCCATATGTGAGACACACACGCACATACACACCCTGCACATGTCTGTTTGGGGGGGGGTGGGGGATCAAGTTGGTAATGCAGACTTTGGACCCATCTTCCAACTCTCTGCTTTTTCTTTTAAGGCGGCTGTTGGTGAAAAGTTTCCAGGTTTGTACTCACCCAGAAATAGGGCAATTTTAATCACAGTGGGGGTGTTGAGGCTGACTTAGCTAGGGCAGTTATCCGGAATTTCAACAATCTGCTGCGATTCTCTCCCTCCTTTTCCAATCATTCCCTTAAACTGCCCATATGCTGCCATAAAATGATAAACATCCAATGACCAAACTCATGGCAAACTCACATACCAGTACTTAATTTTTTCTTTTTTTTTTTTAATTTTATGAAAGGAAGAATGGGTGGAGAAAAAAGAGAGAAGGAAGAAACTAAAAGAAACTTCTGAATTCTACCATCCCTCCTTCACTCTGAGTAAGAGAACTAATTTGACTTCTTTCAAAGACTATTTGTTTGGTGGTTTGCCTGGATTATTTTTTCAGGAAAAGCTAACAAACCAAAGCTTTTCTTATTGCCTCAAGTTCATTATCTGACCCTTAAAGCTGCTAGGGGATGAAGGGGAAATCCTAAATTGTATCCATTGCAGGAAAAATAGTTGTATTTTAATCTAATCCTACCATAGTGATTAAGAAACTGTCAGTGAGTAAGGTGCCAACCTATGCAAGTCATTATTTTCTTAATGCAGAAGGAAACCCTTTTATGAAAGACCTTTTTAAGGAGACTAATTGACTCACAGGTTTTACTAAATAAAGTCTTTTACAGCATTCAGTGGATACCACTAATTTTCTACCCAGGTCACCCATCTCTTAATTACTGTCACAAACATTTCCTTGCCCTAGAGGGTTGAGATTTCCATTCCTTTGAAGGGTTTCTTTTACTCATGATCATATGACCCAATTCTGACCAAAGAATTATGGGAGAGTTGGCATTTCTAGGAAAGGCTTTTTTGGAAGGCATTACTTATGTTCACCAATATCCGGTTTTCCTTTATGTCCAGATAAATGGTGGATTGTACCTCCCCACCCCCTTGAAGTTAGGCAGGACTATGGAAGAGCTCTGGCTAATGAAATGTGAGAGGAAGTTGTATCTATCATTTCAGGCCAAAGCATTTAACAGCAGGAGCTAGACTTCTTAGCTAGCTCTTCCCTTACCATGACAAAACCTGGAATTCCTGCTAGGGGAGCGAGCCTCCATCAGCCTGAGTCTATGACAGTGAGCCTGAAAATCTCTGTGTGCATGCAGCAAAAGCAAGAAATGCATTGTAAATGGTTTAAACCATTAAGATTTGGAGATTGGAGGTTATTTGTTACTACAGCATAATCTATTCTACTGTTATGAAAATAGCTTTTCTTATTCCTAAAAAATAAACAAGAAGGAACAGCCTCTTTTCCTTCCCTGGGTACTACTTTGTGAGGATATGATACTTGGGGCTGATGAAGTCATTTTGCCACCATGAGGGAACAGACTGTGGATCAACTTAAGTCAGTGGAGGATGCCAACTCATAAAGACTGAAAGAAACTGGGCTCTGGATAATATGTGAGCTACTAAATTTAGTCTGTCATCAGACTTCTTTTGTGAGGCAATAAATATCTCATTTTTATACTACTTTTAGTCTTATTTTCTCTTATTTGAAGCCAAAAACATCCTAACTGATACTCTGCAGAAGAGGTTATCTGTCTTTCTTTCTGTCTCTCTATCTCCTTCCTGGTCTCCATCCATCCATGTGGCAAGTTTAACACTTGCATTTCAAGCTATGCTAGCATGGAAAAAAAGCAAAGCAAAACACAACATAATACCTCAGGCATAACTAAAGACTCAGGCTCTGCCAAATCACCCCAGTGGTCACTAGTCCTGGTCTCATCACTGACTTCATCCAGGCATCCACACGGACTCTTTTATCATAGTGCTGGTAAGCTGAGGGTCATTTGGGTTATAGGGCCTCCTTTGCCTAGTCCTTCTATTGATTTATTTATTCTTCTACCAATACATTTTCTGTGTATAGCCTCTATGATGGGCCCTGACATGATTGCAGGGAACAACACATGGTCACTGCCATCAAAGGAGAAACAGTGTGGTTAGACAGGGAGACAAGACAAACAAATCAATAGGCCACCTAAATACAAGGCTACCACTGTGATCTGAAGATACCGCTCCAGCTCCTGGCCACCTACCACATTTATGCCCAATGCTGGTTGCTCATGTCTGCAGACTATGCGTGTCTTATATACTCCAAATTTTCACAGCTAAGGATCCTTTAGTTGGAAGTGGTTTGGCTCTTTGAGATCTAGACTGGTGTCCTGAAGATGGGTCATAAGCTTTTATTTGAAACTCCACTATGCCATATTATAGCCCTTGTCTGACTGCCTCTAACCAGTGAATTCTTCAGGACAGTCCCTTTCCTGCAAGATGCTTCCTAAGCATCCATCACAAGGATTGGAAAGCAATAATTATCTCCTTTCCTTGATACCCAGCTCCAGGGTCAAAGAACCTTTCAGAACTTGTAATGGGCTGGGTTCTCTAGAAACAGATGCTGAGATGGAGTTTGGGGTGCAAGATGTTTTCTAGGGAAACATGCCTATGAAGGGAAGGGAGAGAAAGCAGCACTAAGCAGAGGAAGAAGTGAAACTGTGGTACAGGACCAACCAACTTCTGGATACTCTGGAGCACTGCCCATCAGAGTATACTGTGTTGGGTCAGAATGGCTAGGCATCCGTAGTATCCTGGTCTTGCTCAGTATCACCGTATGAGAGCTACACTAGGAAAAGCATGGCCTTGAGCAAGGCAGCTCTCTGTGGCCAAGGTAGGCCATGACAAAGGCCACAGCTGGGCAGCAAGTCCTTCCCTGAAGGGGGATCACAGTGGTGCTTCCCCATGTCCATCACAGTACCCCTTTGTGCCACTTGGATCTGATTCTTTGTAAATAATCAGAGAGCATCTCCTCCAGGATTCTGGTGGGCCTCTCTTCCTGAAGGGAATCTTAGAAGGGAAATGAGTAGATAATTACAGCACCCATTATTATTGCCTGAGCAAGGCAATTGCTTTTGGGGCCCATAATTGATTCTCACTGTCTCCCTCCACCGTTATTGAGTCTAGAGTCTGCTCACCTTCAGAGACCACCTCTGCTGACTTGGTGGCTGGACCCAAACTATCCTCTCAAAGGACATGTCACCATATCCTTCTTACACCAAGGTTGCTGAATATGTAAATTCAGTTACAATTGGCTAAGGATTCCGCACATATTCTTCCTGGCCTCTGTGGAGTAACAACAGCCCATATCCTCCTGATGATAGGGTCAGTTACCCCTACCACTGATCTTGCCCACTGGTCCCTACACACAAGGATCTTAAAACACCTTGGCAGCATCCAAAGTTAAAATTCAATGGGACTTTTCCCGAGTCCTGTAGAGAAAATCTTCCCTCTTTGAGGACAAGAACATATTACCTTACAGAACCCAGAGTTCCTAGGGTGGGAAGTACAAAGTTCCCCAGTGAGTCACTGGGAGTAATGGTAATTAGGATCATTTTTACTTCCACCCCTTGATTCCTGGACCCATGTATTCTTCCTGTCAGGAGCATAATGCTGTGGCTACACAGTGCCCTATAAAGATCTTTGGTCCAATACATAATTATATCCTTCTGGGCAGTGTAGAATGTGGTATGACCAGACCGTGGATCCCATGGTAATGTATCTACTCTTGCACATCTTTGCTACAAAGCAGGTGCCTGTTTGGATGCAATGTTACATGATATTCTATATGGATGATAAAATACTCCATCAACTCTCAGAGAGTATTGCTGGCTAAGGTCCTAGTGGTAAAAAAGGCAAACCTATACCTGGAAGATGTATCTGTTCTTGTGAGAACACACAGCTGGCCTTTTGAGAATGGAAAGGGCTCAGTGTGGTGAACTTACCACCAAGTGGCCAGTTGGTCTCCTTGAGGAGTGATTCTATATTTGTCATGCAATATTGGTCACAGTTGCTGGAAGGTTGGACAACCAGTATCAGCAGTAGCTAGATCAACCTTGGTCAGTTGAAGTCTATGCTGTACTCCCCATACTTAGATTCCATATTTGCCACTATGTCCACATCATTCATGTGCCCATCAGGTCAGCACTGAGGTGGCTGATGAAAAGTCTGGCTAACCTCAACTGGCCTAGCCATTGTGTCTACTTAGTTGTTCAGTGCTTCCTCTGTAGTGGTTGCTGTCTGGTGGGTATTAGCATGTTATACAATGTTCTGTGCACCTTGTGCCCACTCTTAATATGGCCACCTACATACCTCTACACCAGAACTTCTTATCCCCAATATTTTTATCTGTTTCCTACCAGGCACTGTTCAGCAAGCCACGGTATTTGCAGTAGCTCATGGGTCTCTCTCTCTATTCTAATCCTGGGCCATTTCTCTTTCCACACAATTTGATGTCCAGGTATACCACTTGAAACTGCCCATTAAGAAGATTTTCTCTTGACACTGTCATGAAGGCTGTGACAGTTTGAAGTTCTTTTATGAGTCCCCAAAAGAGAAAGATTATGGTTTTGAAATAATCCATTCCTGTGGCTGTGAGACTCTTTTTTTTTTTTTTTTAAAGATTTTATTTATTTATTCATTTATCCCCCCCTTGCTGCTTGTGCTCGCTGGGTCAGCTAACCACGCCACACGGGCGGGCTTGCCCTCACCAGGAGGCCCCGGGAACCGAACCCGGGGCCTCCCATATGGTAAGCGGGAGCCCTACTAATTGAGCCACAGCCGCTTCCCCTGTGAGACTCTTGATGGGAGTATGTCAGTGAGGCATGACTCAGGTTGAGTCTTCACCTGCTTGCTGGGTCTGATATAAACAGAGACACACAGAGAGACAGATACACACAGGAAAAGGGAGCTCTGCCCTATTTGATCCAGTCATGTGAGATAAAGGACTTTGTCTACCTCTGCAGAAAGGAACAGAAGCCCTGAGAAACTGAGAGAGGAGGCCTGGAAATAGACAAGCCCCATTCCTGGTTGCCCACAGTGGAGCTCTGGGAGATGGTAGATTCTGGAGGGGAAGGCAGAGACCTCAGCAGTGATTGGTGGCCACCTTCACCGCATGGTCAGATGCCAGCATTACCAGTCACTGACTTTGGTGAGAAAGCGTCTCTGATGGTGCCTTGATCTGGATATTTCATGGCCTTGGAACTGTAAGCTTTTACCCTAAATAAGCTTCCCATTATAAAAGCCAATCCATTTCTGGTACTTTGTATCAGCAGCCTTTAGCAAACTAAAACAAAGGCCATTGCTGAATGAGGCTATATTGATGCTGTCACCCATTTTTGGCTTGTACCTACATAGTGAGCCAACCCATCGTTTATCCAAACTCAGGTTTTTCCTTTTTTCCAGCTAGTCATACAGGATGGCTCACACACTCAAAAGCAAGAGCTGTTGCAGGGGGAGGGTGGCAGGAGGGTATGTGCAACAGTGTATTGCCATGAGTCTGGGCCACCTGTTCATGCAGCTTGGGGGTATTTGGCTCAGCTTGCACTTGATCTAAACCGTGATGTGCAGTTTGGGCTGCAGGGTAGCATAGTGTTCCCTGATTAGGGAGACTAACTGTCCTTGTCTACCCAGGACTCAGGGATTTCCCATAACACGGGACTTTCAGTGCTAACAATGGAAAAGTCAGAAACTCATGGGCAAATAGGGATATATTGGTCATCCTTTCCCTGGTCAGATATTCTGTCTGTAGTAGGGACCAGTAAGCATGACACAAATAGTATTTCAAAAGGTGCATACTTCACTGACGCTATCATGGTTTTGACCCAAATCAGGAGGCTGCATTGTCCTTCTCCCACCAGGGCCGTACATAAATACTTTTAGTGCATTTATTCAGTGTCCCTCTTCATTTTATCAGGGTCCAGATTTTCCCACCTAGGACCTTGCTTTGGCATAACAAATCTGTCTTGGTTGGGCATTAACATCTTTGAGGATGGTCCTTGGCTTGGCTTTCTGCACTCTACAGCTAGAGAAGATGAGAGCTTCATTGTGTGTAACAAGAGGCCCTCTGGCTTTTGATTTCTTCTTACTCATCTTCAGCAGCTCATTATGTTTCTATAGAGAATGAATGACACTTAGCAATAGCCATCCAATTTTACTATCTTTATGGCTACATCTTCATAAATTTCAGTTGCCTTATACATTGTACCCATGAGTGTATTCCCTTCCACCTACATCATCCCAGTTCACCACTGATGAATGATTTAACAACAGAACCACCACGTAGTGCCAGGGCTATCTGTGCTCCACCTACCCTCAGTGATGGGATCGTCATTGCCAGTGAGGCTGAGAGTGAGTCAGCTCCAAAATCCCATCTGATCATCACTTGTTTTCTCAGGCAATGCCTAGTACCAACATTTGCAAGGTTGGTTCACTATACACCGAGACTGAGTTTTGGGAACAAAATATTTATTAGGGAATAACACCTAGAAAAGGAAGGGGTAAGAAACAGGATTGGGCAGAGGAAGAAGTTGATTTGAGATGCAGGCCCAATCAGGTTTTGGCCAACACTGCGGGGAGCTCTGGAATGAGCATTACCCGTCAGAGTCTTGTGCAGGCTGCCCTGGAAGAATGTGACTGCAGAAGAGGTGGCTTCTGCAGCTGAGGCTGACTCAGGAGCTGACAGCTGGAGGCTGGCCAGGAAGTGTTTCCATGAAGAGGGATCTGTGCAGCACATACCCACGTCCACTACCTTGCTCTTCTCAGACAACTCAGAGAACCTACATCATGAGATAGGGTCATGCATGGCATTGCACAGGGCTTAAGGTGGGTACACAATCTAACCACACTGTGACTCCTGGCACATGAGTTCTACAAATTGAGCTCTCTACGTTGCCATTGCCAGGGGTGGGGAAGGATGGTGGAGAGGATCCAAAAAATAATTGTGTGTAAATTAGGGGGTAAAAGGCAAAACATCACAATGGAACTAAAGAGAAGATAAACGAAAGCCTGTACCTTACCATAAACTCTCTTCAACTGCCCTTTCTTCCCCATCTTTTCCAGTGAAGACTAAGAATAAGAGCATCTGGTCTAGGACTTGCCCAAAAGTCTCCTGAGAAAGACCCAGGCATATCAACATGGGCTTTTTTTTCCAGGCTTCACTCAGAAATGACCCCAATCAAATAATGGTAGTTCGTTCCTGAATTGGGAAATCCAAACAGGAAAAGAGAAATGTATTATCATGTTCCATAAATGCCAGTCCCGAGTATCCCATCACTGGCCCCATTTTCCACCTTCTCCTCCTGGCCATTTGTACCTGCCCCACACTGACCATTCTGCAGGGATCTGACGAAGCATGGCACCCCCTTGGTGTGACTAGCCACACGAATATAGGGAGACCACTTTCTATAGGTCTACAACAGTGCATAGTAAAAAGTTAGGAGCAATTTAAAGTGCAAGTATTACTCTGAAAATGCTCTCTAATTAATAAATGTTCTACATTTTTATGTGAGAATGTTTAATATTTAATTTTTCAATAATTTTATCATTTATAATTTATTAAATTTATTTTGTGGCTTGTATTTATTAAAAATTGATATACTTCCTATTTCTTTTACTCCAATGTTAGATTATTTTTATGCAAAATGAAAAAAAAAATAACTGGTGCTTTTAAGTCACAAGAGTTTTTTTTTAAGCTGCAGTTGCAGGGTAATAAGACTCCAATATCCCAGGCCTCCCTTATGATATCTCTCCCAACATTTTCTTGATGGCTATTGTATTTGTGTAGGTCAGGGGATCAGCAACCCTTCAGAAGTAGGCTAAGATGTTCAGCTTTTTTCTCCAATAAGCTGGGAGTAGAGGTTATTGCAGCACTAAATTCCATGTTATAGGAATGCTGTGGAGTTAGAGTAGCAATGGTCTATGTGTCACTGAAAATTCAGACCCTGCATCAAGATGAGCTGAGTAGTGGTTTGCTGGCCCTCGGGGTTGGCAGCTCAAACGTCTTCAGTTTTCAGCACTAGAAGTGGAGATGGTAGTAAATGCCTAAACCTTTCAAAGCCAAATGCTTTCAAACAAGCAAAACATGTCAGTGGTCTGGATTTGACAGTTGGCATCCTTTGCAAGGGAACCCTTGAGACTTTGAACTGAAGTCTGAATGGTGGAGGGAATGTTATTAAACTTCTTTCCTTTCCTTTCTATGGTGTGGGTTTGGGGCAGCTTGAGTTGTGATTAAGATCAGGAGACCACATTTGTGCTACATGGAGGGGAATGCTAGCATAGAATTCAGCAAGCACACAGCAGGCCCAGCTTATTCACCGCACAAGTATTTACTGAGCATTTACTACGGGAGATGCCTGTGAGTTCAGAAGGGCATTTCAGTGAGTGTAGGCAGCATGAATCACAAAAGGGAAGCATGGCCTTTGCAACTCCGTAAGTCACCAAAACTCTATTAATAAATGCCCAACAAACATGGCTGTGAAGTGCTGTGAGATGCTGGGTTCAAAAAAAAATGATATGGTATAAAATCGTTAATGTCATAATCTACTGCTCATCCCATTTGATGTTGTTTACAACTACTCGTGAACATGCCTGCTCACCCCTCCCTGAACCAAGGGCAGCATCCACATCTGGTTTCTCTTTATTTCCCGGCACCCTGCACAGGGCCTTGCTCACAGTCACTTCCATAAAGAAGGGCTGAGGGAATTAATGTTTATGCCCCAGACCATCTCTAATTTGGGAGTCACAGGAGGGCAGATTCAATGTCTTTTTCATTAGTATTGTCTTCCATGGAGCCTAGAACCACACCTTGCACTGAAGGTACTGAATAAATGTTACTTTAGTTAGAAACATCCAACACTTTTCCTTTAAGGGCCTCCCCCGGTGCCCTTCTCGCAACCTGGCAATGCTGAGCTGGGTCTCCTCCAGTGCCAAGCAGAGTTTTTCCCTGTAATATAGCTGCTGAGAGTCTGTAGCATTTTGATATAATGCATTAAAACATTTCTCAGCCAAGTGTTTTACACAACATAAAATATTTTCCATGCTAATGTTTCTTTTATTGAGTTTTTTTAACAAAAAGTTATCACACATTCTACAAGCTATTCAGCAACACTTACTCAACTGAAACACAAAATAAAATTTCAGAAACACCAAACACAGACATTTTTCTCAAATTAACCAGAAAGAACTTTTGTTCATGAGGAATAAACTCTAAGACCCAAATTGCACCACAGTCCCTGCCTAGGGGTCTCTTCTGTAAGACCTCACTTTGGGGGATCACTTTACGGGTGTGTCAGCACTGTCGCCCATTACCAGCTGAGAATGATAGGTTGATCATTTCAAGTCTAAGTTTACAGAAGAAAGCTTCTATTGTAACGCACAAGGAAGAGAGATCCTCTATGCATAGTACAACCCAGAACAAACGGGAGCAAGGAGGTTATGAATCTTGTGTGTAAACTTGGCAAGAGCTACGGATTTGAGAGAAACACTCCCCGCCAAAAGAAACTGGAGGTGGCCTTCATGTGAGGAAGGGTCACAGCCTGGGAAAAGGGGAGGTGGGGAAATCAGAGTAGAGGGAATTAAAGGCCTGGGAATTGGGGATTTTAGGGTGGGAAATCAGTGAGGGAAGGTCCATATGGGGGCACCTCCATTTCTGGGAAAACAAGGCCACAGGCTAGTGTATGACACTCAGGGCAGATATAGTTAGAGTAAGCACCAACTCTTTATGTTTCCATTCCCAACTCCAGATCACACCAATCTGGTTCTTCTGGGGGTTGGAGGCAAGGGGCCAAGGTGCCTGGAGCCTGGCTGATAGGGTAGAGAGCTCTCATCCATATATGCATCTCATCTGAGCCTCACAATCATCCCATGAATTAGTCACAATGAGTATTTTCATTCCTAGTTGGCAGATGAAGAGACTGAGGCTCAGGAAATGTAAGTAGCTTATAAAATGTGGAGCTAACAGAAAGAGAGGGAGAGCCAGGCTGCAATTAAGTCTTCTGATCACTCAACCATTTGTTTGCTGTCTCATTTCCTTTACATCTCTGTTCAAATTTCACCCTCTCAAGGAACGTTTTCCTGATCACCATTTGGTCCCCCCTCCACAGCAACACCCACTCTTTCCTCCAACCACTGTCAGAAATGCTAGTACTCATTTGCATGCTTATATGTTGATCTCTCTCCCCCCTCCATTAGAAGGTAAGCTCAGCGAGAGCAGGATGTGTCAGTTACTATAACCACTGCTGTAACCTCTAAACCTACAACAGTGCCTGGCCCCTCTACGTTGCCTAACCTATATTTGAAATGTGTGGACTGGTGCTTATGAATCACCAGAGGATGGTGTCTTGTTGAAGTGCAGTTTCTGATGCCTGGCATGGGGCCCGAGATGCTGAGGTTGCTGGTCTGGGGTCCACACATCGTGACACTTGGTCCTTGTTCATCTCTGGGTTTGTGGTGGCCACGGGGGAAGGCAAGGCAGGGTCAGAGGGGGTCAGCAGGGCAATGACTAAAACGAATCTCTTGTAGGGCATTCCTTTCTATGCTCAGTAATTCCTCTTTGATCTTGTATGTGTGATAGTTCTAAATTCTATTTAGGAACTAGAGATTTATCTAGCTTCTATTCCACAGCATTTTGACAAAAAACCAAGCCTCTGAGCCACAGGGCCTGCCTCATGAACACTTTAGGAGCTGTTTTGCAGTTGGAAACCTTGTTCAATTCCTAAGCATAGCTTAAAAACAGGAAAGCCTCAAAGGCTACAGCTAAAGAACCAACTTTCTCAAACAGGGATTTTCTTTAGGGTCTGTTTGGCAAACACGTATGCTTCCTACTTTAAGGCAGGCCATGTCAGCAGTTTAATTTAAGACATCAAATGAGAAACAATCTGTCTGGTATAACCTTTTGCCGGTGAAATGAACAGCCTCTGAGCCAGCTCCCAGAGAACACTCTCATTATCCTGGTCTCCGTGACATGGGACATATTGTCTCTTTTCTTGACTTGACCTTAACACATCACTGATGCAAAACATATTTCTAGTTTGAAAAATAGTCATCTAGAAAATAAAACCGTTTCATCCTCTCAGCCACAATTCTGAGCCTCAGCACTGTAGAAAACGTGCTTCATTTGTTTGTTTGTTTTGTGTCATTGCCTGTTCTAGCTTCTTACAAAATTAAGGATATATTTGTTAGCAGAGAGGTACCCTGTGAATATTTAGTTTCTTCCCATTCAAAACAAGATCAACAGACTAAGATCAATGGGAAACATGGGGCATTTTGACTTTGGTAACAAACATTTTTGGAAATTGAGGGCTAAAGAGTATTTTGTTTATAAGTAATGACTCATAATCAAATAAATTATGTGTGTGTGCATGTAAATATATACATATACATATACGTCTTAGTTTTCCACAGTTGCTATGACAAATACTACATGCTGGTTGGCTTAAACAATAGGAATTTATTGCTTCATGGCTTTGGAGGCTGCAAGTCCAAAAATCAAGGTTTCAACAGGCCATGTTTTCTCCCAGAGTCTGTAACATTCTGGTTGTATGTTTCCAGCAATCCTTGGAGTTTCTTGGTTTGCATCTCTGCCTCAGTCACATGGTGATCTGCTTCATTCCCTGGCTTCTTCCAGTTTCTGGCTTCTACTTGCATGCTCAATTTCTTTTGCGTATAAGAACTTCAGCCATATTAGACTAAGGCCTGCCTTCATTCAGTTACTAATAATAACATCTTCAAAGGTCCTATTTATAAATGAGTTCACACTTACAGGAACACAGATTAAGATGTGAACATGACTTTTGTGGGAGACATGAATCAATCCCCAACAATATAATAGAAGCTCCAAAACTTTTTAAAATGTAGAAATGTAATCTAAGCCATGGGATGATTCAGTGGAGCAGGGGAAGGAAAACTAAGGATCACTTCATTTAATGAGACATTTTTACAGTTAGGGAAACTGTGGCTTGGAGAGGAGGATTTGCCCAGAATGATGTAGCAATCATTAGAAGAAGCGTCTCCTGGTTTGTAAGCTGAGTGCTCTACTTCACCTACTTTCTTCCATTAAAAAAGTTCTATACAATGGATATACTTATACTTATAGATGGATTACTTATCCCACTGCACTTATACCAGTTAAGATTAGCATTTATAAAAGAGGAGTCAACTGTTTAAAAAAGGGAACAACACTCATTGGGTGAGATACATTTTTATATGGCTTTTCCCTTGAGGCCAGTACACACTTTACATAGTAGAAGGGAGACTAGAACCTGAGCAGAGAGTTGCTTTCTTATAGGCTTGAGGGATCTGAGAATAGAGTTGGGGCTGTCAGCGTGACTGGAAACTTAGTGGAGGAAATTCTGGAATTGAAAGAGATCCATCAGAATCTGCATATAAATGCTCCTCAGCTCTTTTGCTGATTTCTGTTCTGTGTATGCATATGGAAGATTTTTTAAATCTTGTTGAAACAACAATTCTAAAGAGTTATTTCAGCTCTTTCAATACAGGTGAGAATGAGCTGGGAGTTAAAGTCTCTCCATGATGGACGGACTTGGTAAACAACTCAGGCTTTCCATAGCTACTCCATTTTAAAGCAGAAAACCAATCCTCTGTAGATTCAAGGTCATTAGCCAATAACTTAACTGCCCAATGGTAGAAAGAACCAACACTCTACACTCTACAGAGGAAGATAACAGAAATCAGAATCTCTACAAAATAGGATCTATAATGTCCTGTATATATAGGAACTATTGTAAATATGTCCAAGGACTTAGAGAAAAAGTGGTCATAATGAGTGAAATGGTGAGGAATCACAGAAGAAATATGGAAACATGGAATAAAAAGGGAATTTCTGGAACTGAAAGGTAGAATATATGAAATAGAAAATTCATTGAATAAGGTCTTAAGAGAAAATGGGAGTTGACAGAAGACAGGGTCAGAGAATATGAAGACACAGCAATAGAAATTGTCCAATCTGAAGAATGTAGAGAAAAAAACTGGAAAGTTAAAGTGATATGCTACATGATTAAGTCTAAGTAGATTGTGATAAATTAAGCATGCATATTGTAATCCCTAGAACACATACTAAAAAACAATTCAAAGACTTATAGCTAAAATCCAGTAGAAGAATTGAAATAGGGCATTAAAAATATTTAAATAGCCCACAAGAAGGCAGGAAAGAAGAAATAAAGAAGCAAACAAAAGTGTTAACACAAATAATAAACACATATCCAGATGATAAATTGAAACCCAACCATATAAAAATTACATTTGTAATACTACATTTAACTGTAGTATTAAAAACTACAATTAAAGAGCAGAGACTATCAGACTGGATGAAAAATCAAGACCCAAGCACAGACTCCCTGTAAAATACTTACTTTAAATATAAAGACACAGCAGGCTTAAAAATTAGAAGTTAGAAAAATATATCATGTAAACATTAAGAGTAAGAAAAGTAGTGTGGTTATATTAATATCAGATGAAGTAGTCTTCAAGACTAAAAGTATTATCAGAGATAAAGAGAGACATTTCATAAGGACAAAAGAGTCAAATAATCTTTTATAATTTTATAAGACATTATTATAAGACATTATAATCCTAAATATGCATGTTTATCTAAAACATGTCTTCTAAAATTTGAAGCAAAAGTTGACAGAACTGAAGATAGCCATAGACAAACCCAAAATAATAATTGGAGATTTTAATATTCTTGTCTTATCAACTGAAAAAACAACTATGCAAAATATCAATAAGGATATAAAAGAGTTGAGTAACACCATCAATCAACCTAACCTAATTGATACTTATAAACACTCTACTCAACATCTGCTGAAAACACATTCTTTTCAAGTGCACATGGGACATTCACTGAGATGGATCATATATTGAACCTTATAATAGTTTTCAATACATTTGAAAAACTGAAATCCTACAGACTATGCTCTCTGATCATGACAGTAAATTAAAAATCAAAACAAGATATTTGAAAAGTCATCAAATATATAGAAAATAAATAACACACTTCTAAATAACACATGGGTCAAAAAAGAAATCACAATAAAAATATTTGGAACTGAATTAAAATGAGCTACATATCAAACTTTGTAGAATAAAGCTGAAGTAGTGCTTAGAGGGAAATTTATGCCTTGAAATTCTTATATTAGAAAAGAAGAAATGTATACAATTATTAATCTAAGGTTATAATTTCAGAAGCTAGAAAATGAAGAGAAAATTACACAGTAAACAGAAGGAAGGAAATAATAAAGATCCTGAGAAAAAAATATCAATGTGATACAAAAAAGAGAGCAACTTAAATTAACTAAGCCAAAAATTGGTTCTTTCAACAATTAATAAAATTGACAAGCCCCAGACAGATTGATCAAGAATAAAAAAGAGAAAACACAAATCCCCAATAGTAGGATGGAAAGGGGGTATCACTATAGAATGTACAAACATTTGAAAGATAAAAAGGGATTATGATCAACATTATGCCAATAAATTCTACAACTGAGATGCAATGAACAAATTCCTTGTGTTCTACTGACACAAGAAATAATATAAAACAGAACATCTTCCCACAGAGAAACTCCAGGCCCATACAACTTCACTGTGGAATTCTTTCAAACATTTAAGAAAGAATTAATATCAGTTGTACATAAAGCCTTTCAGAAAATAGAGTAATATTTTGAGGTCTTCATAATTGTACAAAATTCAACACCCATTTGTAATAAAAACCCTCAACAAACTAAAAAATAGAAGTAAGTCTTTTTAATCTTATGTACAGCATCTACAAAAAACCTACAGTAAATATCATACTTAATTGTAAAAAATTAAATGCGTTCCTCTTAGAGCAGGAACAAGGAGAACAGCTCTTACCATATCTATTTGATATTGTACCAGAGATCATAGCCAGTGTAAATAAGCAAGTAAAAGAAATAGAAGGCATAAAGATTGGAAAGAAATAAGCAATGTCTTTATTTGTAGATAACATGATTAGTTTAAAAAAATTCTAGGAATCTGTAAAACAACCACTAAGAATAAGTGAATTAAGAAGGTCAGTGGATACAAAGACAATAAACAAGAATAAATTTATATACAACTGGAAAACAATTTAAAAATGAAAAATTTTAAATTCCTTTTATAGCAACATCAAAGAGCATAACATTTACAGGAAGAAATTTAATAAAAGCAGTGCAAGACCTCTATTTTGAAAACTGCAAAACCTTGATATGAGTAATTAAAGAAAACTTTAAAAGAGATATATTCCTTGATTGTGGTTTTTAATACCATTATGATTTCAATTATCCTCTGACTGATTTAGACATTTAACATAATTCTAATTAAAGGTCTTATTGGCTTTATTTAGGAAATTGACAAGCTGATCCTAAAATTTATATGGAAATTCAGAAGACCTAGATTAGTAAAAAAAAAAAAAAAAAAATGAAAATGAGCAACAGAGTTGGAAGATTTATGCTACCTGATTCAAGGTTTACTCTAAAGCTATAAAAATCAAGACAAATGTCAATGAGAATGTGGAGTAATTAGAGCTCTTATTCATGTAAAACGAAACAACCACTTTAGAAAACAGTTTGGCAATTTCTTATCAAAATATATGTTTATAAACAGATCCTATGTTTATTAGCAGTTCTACTTGTAGGTATTTACCCCCAAGATAAGAAAACATATATACCACAAGAACTGTGCAAAAGCATTTATATCAGCTTTATTTATAATAGTCCAAAACTAGTACCAATCCAAATGTCTATTAACAGAAGAATGGATAAAAAAATTGTGGTACATTCATACAATGGAATTGTATGCACACAACTGATGCAAATGACAAATGGATGAATCTGAAAAACAGATCATGTGAAGAAAGAAATACAAAGAATACCTACTATATGATTCCATGTAGAAGATGTTCAATAACAAGCAAAAGCAATATATGATAAAAATGAGAACAGTGGTTCCCTTGGGTCGGGCAAGTGGATTGACTGTAAAGGGCATAAGAGGAATTTCTGGGATGATACATATGTATTTATACATACACATATGCATAAACATACATATATATGTAAATTTATTATATAGCTTGTTTTGGGCATTTGTTACACAGGGCTTTATATTTTTCAAAATGCAGAGACCTGTACCTTAAGATCTGTGTAATTTGATGATGGTAAAATAGACCTCAATTGGAAAAAATGTTACTTTTAAATGATTTCCCACTAGTTGGGTATCTGTTTTGCTCTAAGCAGGTATGGGAAAAGTCCCCATAGAAGCACAGTCAGAACACCTAGTTTGTTAATTATTTGAAAAAGTTTATTAAAAAATCATTAAAAAGGAGGAACTTTGGGGGAAGATGACAAAGTAGGGAGTGTCAAGACTCAGTCCTTCAACCAAAACAATTATTAAACAGACAGGAACTGTCTGAGACAAATATTTTCAAACGCAGAGGCCAGAAGAACATTGTATAGTACCAGGGAAGAGCAGGAGGAAAAGGCTGATAAATCACAGTAAAGAACTGTCAATTTCTTTCTCAGCACAGTGGCTACAAGTACCCATTCCCCACTCCTGCAGCAGACTACTGTGGGGTCCAGACCCTGGCTAACTACTGGTAACAAGAACAGGGTTGTGCACAGCTGATCACTGATGACAGATTTGATTAATAAATTCAGATCCTGGGTCCCTGCTCTGAGGGCATCTATTCTTTCAATCTATCCCCAACAAAGGAGGTGGCAGCCATTGTTTCAGCCTTTCCCAGACAGGGCTAGAGACAGCTGAGATTTAAAGACACAGGATTTCCTCAGGCTGTGAGGTAAAGTTAGCTGAAGGGTTTCATTTGCTGGGCAGGCCAGGAAAACTCAGCTTTGGGGAGCTGTTGGAGAATATTTTGATGCCCTTCCTGACCCCCCTCCATAGGGTACTTTGGAGCTGGTCTATACCCCCTTCATGGGTCTCTGGCCCTATTTTGGCCAAATTGGGAAAGTCCTCCCTGAGATGACCCTCCTCCTAGAATTTAACTTCCAGGCAAAAGCAGCATGAGACAACAAAAGGAATAAAAAAACTATAGAGGCAGAGAGTCTGGGGCAAAGGTCTGCTGGCTTCAGATACCAGGGAGAGGGAGGTTTGTCCCCTGGGAAACAAAGGAGAAAACCAAACTCCTGTAAGCAGGAGAACTCCAAAACAGCTAAGAAGCAAAAGCCCAGGACAAGACAGAGGCCCAGTAAGACAGGGGAAACACTGCGCAGCACATTTCCTTGGGCAGGCCTTCCTCATAGGAGGGCTGTAGCTCCAGAATAGCTCTTTTGTATCAACAGCTGGTTACAAAACCAAGAAATGGACATCTGTGACAGTTTGAATTTGGTGAATCTCAAAAAGTAAAAGATTATGTTGTTGAACTAATCTATTCCTGTGGGTGTGAGACTCTTTTGATTGGACTACATTAGTGAGGCATGACTCAGGTTAAGTCTCCACCCTCTTGATGGTTCTAATATAATTGGAGACACCAAGAAAGACACACACAGGAAAAGTGAGTTCCATTATTTTTGATCCTGCCATGTGAGAAAGGACTAGAGAATCACTTAAGCACAAAGGACCCAGGAGGCTGGGACCACAGAACAGCCCACAACTGAGGAGATGAGCTCTGCTATATGCTTGATTCCAGGTGGCAGAACATCAAGATCAACAGTTGCTGACTTTAGTGAGAAAGCATCTCTTACAGTGCCTTGATTTGGACATTTCATGGCACATTTAGTGTGCAACAAAAGAGTACAAGACAAACAAAGAAACAGGATAGGTGCATCTAAAGGAAGAGAAAAGAAAAATACAGAAAGCACCAATAAAGAAAGCAAGAATGTGGACAAACCAAAGTCTTTAAAAAAATAATCATAAAAACGCTTAAGGAGATGAAGGAAAATACAGAGAAAGAACTATAAGATATCAGGAAAACAATGAATGAACAATATAAGAGTCTAAGTGAAGATATAAAAATTTTAAAAAGGAACTAAACAGAGCTACTGGAGTTAAAGGCCACAATAACTGAAATGAAAATGTCCAAGAAGTTTAAAGAGTTGGCAGAAGAAAGAATCAGTGAACTTGAAGACAAGACACTTGAAATGAGTCAGGCTGAGGAACAAAAAGAAAAAAGAAACATTAAAAGTGAAAATAGCCTAAGAAAGGTATGGGATACCATCAAGTGGACAAAATATGTGTTATGGGAGCCCCATAAGAAGAAAAAAGAGAGAGGGAGCAGAAGGAATAGTCAAAGAAATAACTTCCCAAACTTAGCAAAAGATGTGAACATGCACAACCAAGAAGCCCAGACACCACCAAACAGGATAAACATGAAGAAAAATATACCCTATCATATATGTATTACACTATCAAATGCAAAAGGCAAGGTTAGAGTTCTGAAAGCTGCAAGAGAAAAGCAATGTGTTATATACAAGGGAACCACAATAAGATTGAGTGCCGATTTCTCATCAGAAACCATGAAGGCAAGAAGGCAGTGGGTTTAAATAGTTGAAGTGCTGAAAGAAAACAATTGCCAGCCAAAAATTTTATATCTGGAGAGAATCTCTTACAAAAATAAGGGAGAGATTAAGATATTCTCAGATAAACAAAAGCTATATACACCACCTCCATAACATACTATCTGTGATTTCTAGCTTCAATTTCTTTAAAAAGGACTAAGAAACTAAATGCATTTTGAAGCAATGTAAATACAAAATCCTTCTAGGTTATTATGATTGTTTTCCAACATTTTGCATCATGTGCCCTACAACTAATTTGACAGGATTTTTTTTTTTTTTTTTTTGGTGATTCGTCTTTCATCTAGACTCTCCAAATCATTCAACTTCATTTTCATAACAGAGTAGCAACAACTCCTTTTCCTCATTCTTATTTCACAATATTTAATTAAAGTACATCATCACAATAGTCCATACAACCTTGCACTAAGGCATTGCTCCCAATTCCTATAACATCTCATTCAAAGCCAAGGTAATGGCCTCCTTTAAGACATCAAGATGTAACAATAGGAAGGTGAAGTGGAAGAAAGCTTTGTGTTTTTAATATGTAACTCTCTTAAATGGTTCCTCACCTTCCTTCTCCTCTTTGGATGGTGTTGGGGACGAATTATGTTGACCACAAAGGGCATGTTCAAGTCCCAACCCCTGGTCTCATGGGTGTGAACCCATGTGTAAATAGGGCCTTTGAAGATGTTATTCATTATGGTGTGCCCAAATGGAATGAGGGTGGGCCTTAACCCAATATGGATGAAGTCTTTATAAGCAAAAGAAATTGGATATAGAAGGAGAAGAAGCTATGGGGAGCAGCCAGAAGCTGGAAGTCAACAGAGCCCAGAAGAGAAAGAGGAAGATGCTGCCACATGGATTGCCAAAGACTGCTGGCCAACCAGAAGATGTAGGCCTCAGGAGACTTCTAGCCTCTGATACTGTGAGCCAATAAAGTCCTGTTATTAAACCAATCCATGGTGTGGTATTTGTTTTAGCAGCTAGGACACATGGCTTTTGCACCAACAGCTATAATCCACAGTGAAACTGTAGCAATCCTCTTAACCCCTTCCTGTTTAAGTTCTTTCTTTTCTCTAAAGTGAGATGGCAAATGTTGGTTAAAAGGACTTTACAATAATTAATCCTAATGGCCAATAAACATATGGAGATGGTACCCAGCTTTTTTAATGCTCAGGATAATGTGGACTAAAGCCATGATAATACACCATCAAATGTCAATCAGTAGCTGATAGGTGATGATTAACAAGAACTTTCATACACTGCTGGTAGAATTGTGAACTGGTACTAACTCTTTGGAAAATAATGTGGCATAATCTAATAAAATTGAATATATGCAAACATCAGCAATTCCTCTCCTAGGTATGTACTCTGGAGATATGTGTAATTGTGTGCACCAGGGCATATTCTAAGAATTTCCTTGACAGTAGGGTTTATAATCATCCTAAATTAGAAAAAACCCAAATGCTTTTCAATAGTAGAATGGATAAATAGTGGCATATTGGAATGGAATATTATATAGCAATGAAATTGTATAAACTAGAGTCACATACAATGAAATGGATGGATCCTACAAACACAATATTAAGTAAAAAATAAAAGTTACAAAAGAATACACAGAGTATGATTATTTCATATAAAGTGCAAAACCAGATGTGATGGTTAGGCTAATGTGTCAACTTGGCCAGGTAATTGTGTCCAGATGTTTGTTCCAGCAAGCACTGGGCTAATTGTAATACAAGAGCATTATGGACTTCAATCACCAGTGAGTTTACTGTGTGGATGGCTGATTACATCTGCATCAATCAGGGAGACACCAGACAAAACTAAATGATATTTTTGAGGATGCATACCAGGTGGTACAACAAAAATAAAAGCAAGCCAATGATTTCTGTAGGAGCCAAGAGGGTGGTTGCCACTAGAGAGTGAGATGCTGTGCTTGAGAGCAGGGATTCAGGGTGGGGAGTTCCTAGGGTACCGGTGGTGTTCTATTTCTTGATTTGAGTGGTGGTTGCATAATATTTTCTTCGCAACCTCATTTCAATTGTATATATATGCTTTATATACTTTTCTGTATGTTATACTTTGAAATACAAAATTTAAAAACGTTATTGATTTATTTTAAATAATTCATGTAGTTCTCTTGCCACCCGTTCCTCTTTCCCCTCCCCCCATTCTATGTTTGGAGATCCTGTTGAAACGTGCCATTAACTCTTGCAGGGATGAAGATCCTAATCACCATTTTTTAGACCCTTTGGTTAATCAGAAGAATGAAGTAGCAGAAAGGCTTAGAAGGAATGGGGAGAATAAAATTTACCAGCAGCCACAGGGAAAAAGCAGAGATGTGGACCAAACATCCATTAGTATAAATTTATTTTAAAACGAATATATTTCCTATCTTGTGCTTTACTTTACAGCAAATTCAGTCATCTGAATTGTCTAATAATAAGGGTGCCAGTAGCTTAATTTTCACATTAAGCACAATTATTAATCAACTGTAAGTGTGCTTCCCAGTATTTGCCTCTTTATATCCATGAATATTGTAATGTAATCCAACTTTTGCTTTGGATCTGAAGACTTTAATGTCTTCATTTAAATCCAATTATCAAGATGCCTTTTTCCCCCTTACTTAAGCCAATAAGTAACTCAGTTGTAAGACATAGTTTAAAAACACAGTAGAGGGGAAGCGGCTGTGGCTCAATCAGTAGGGCTCCCGTTTAACATATGGGAGGCCCCGGGTTCGGTTCCCGGGGCCTCCTGGTGAAGGCAAGCCCGCCCACACGGCGTGGTTAGCTGACCCAGCGAGCACAAGCAGCAAGGGGGGGATAAATGAATAAATAAATAAAAATTCTTTAAAAAAAAAACAAAAACTAAAAAAAAACACAGTAGAGTCATTTCTGTTGACAAAAATCAAGCTTGCTGAGTTTCCTCCATTTCTTTTGGCATTACTTATAAAAATCATTATTTTCAGTAGCCATCAAGGCAGCATTTGTTTATAAATAAATAAAAAGCCTTTCTTGAGTCACTAATTTTTCATTTTCCATTATGTTAATCACTAAAGAATTCCAAAGAAGAAAGAGAATCAGAAGGCTGAATAGACTGCATTCAGTCAGTGTGGTTGGCTGGTACATGTGGACATATGCATGTGTGTGTCCACACTCACATACAACCATCCTACTGGAAGACTTCAAGCTATTGAGATGAGCTCAGAACCCATTTACCTGGTCTAGCCATAAATCTGCAGACCACCTGACGTTGACGCCTCTCATCT
The DNA here is from genome assembly GCA_026826555.1 of Tolypeutes matacus. Lineage (NCBI taxonomy): Eukaryota > Metazoa > Chordata > Mammalia > Cingulata > Chlamyphoridae > Tolypeutes > Tolypeutes matacus. Next base: position 3,259,735 of record JAKSZT010054416.1, on the reverse strand, counting down.
CAAGATCTTTCAAGTGATGCCAAACTGCAGGAAAAGTGAAAGTAGTATATAAATGTCTTCTCTATCATATGGTGAATTAAAGAACAGAAATAAATAATGCCTGCGCTGTTTGGATGTTTCTCTTTTCCTGGGCTATTGGCCTTTTACTTAGTTTTATTAGCCAAGTAAAATCATGGAAAAAGCAATGCTCTTTAGGTTTATTTCTTCTTTTTAAAAAGACTTATTTTTATTTATTTCCCCCCACCTCGTTGTTTTTGCATTTGCTGTCTGCTCTCTGTGTTCTTCTGTGTCTGATTGTCTTCTCTTTAGGTGGCATTGGGAACCGATCCTGGGACCTTCCAGAGTGGGAGAATGACGCTCAATCTCTTGCACCACCTCAGCTCCCTTGTCTGCTGTGTCTCTCATTGGCTCTCCTCTGTGTCTCTTTTTGTTGCATCATCTTGCTCTGCCAGCTCTTCACATGGGCCAGTACTCTTGCGTGGGCCAGCACTCCTGTGTGGGCCAACACTCCACGTGGGCTAGCTCTCCACTTGGGCCAGCTTGTTTTTTTTTTTTTCCACCAGGAGGCCCTGGAAATCGAACCCTAGACTTCCTATATGGTAGACAGGAGCCTGATCACTTGAGCCACATCCGTTTCCCATAGGTTCATCTCTTAGAAATCGTTCTAATTTTCTGAATTTCATTTCCTGGAGTTGGTTGTCATTTCAAGGACTGAGGAAGCCTCCAAAGGGGCATTGATATGCCCTAAATATCTCAAGAAGTTGGCGTCAATTTTCATAAGCATAATACCCCAAACAGGAAACAACAGAATGTTCACCAATGATTGTATGGGTAAATAAATTGTAATTAATTGATAAAGTGAAATGGATAGGCTTGACCCTGAATTTCCATTTCAGCTACAGATTATCACATAATCAGATGAGTCTCTGTATTACAAGAAGGTTTTGATACGAGATTTATCGGTGCAATTAAAAATGAAGTGATAGGGAAGCGGCGGTGGCTCAATCGGTAGGGCTCCCGTTTGCCATGTGGGAGGCCCCGGGTTCGGTTCCCGGGGCCTCCTGGTGAAGGCAGGGCCCGCCCGCATGGCATGGTTGGCTGGCCCGGCGAGCACAGGCAGCAGGGGGGGGATGAATGAATGAATAAATAAAATCTTTAAAAAAAAAAAAAAAAAAATGAAGTGATAATGAAAGGTCCCCCATGGCTTAAAAACAGTGTAGCAGTCCTTTGATTCCTGTGGTAATGACATGACAGATATGCCACGAGTTCTCACAGCTGTCTCAGCACTACACAGACAGTTGTTCCCCTTAAAATTCCAATGATGGTCAGCTAGAAATCAGAAAGTTGTAAAATGCTATATTCCAGAACAGAAGAGAAGTGTGAGACTACTGGATTCTCCCAGCTCTGCTACCTGCTTAGACTTGGGATTGTGTTAGCTCTGCTTCACAATCAGCAGTAGGTAACTGTGGGTCTAGGTTTAGCAATTCTTGAGAGCCAATCAATTTAAATAAGGTATAAAACATTTTCCTTTTAAATTTTTCATAAAATATTTGATACAAAATAATTTATTACATATACATAAATTATAAGGTATATAAATCAAACAAATACTGGTGAGGCCATCCTTTTACTTAAAAATGAAAACCTACAGATCCCATTGAAGCCCTCTCCTAGCCCACTTCCTGCCCTCCTGTAGGTAATCATGGTTCTGAGATTTTGAAATCATTCCCTTTTTCTTTTTTCCTTTTTTCTGAACACATTTGTGACCCCAAATAATGGTTTAATTTTGCTTGTTTTTTGAACTTTACAAAGCTTTGTGTATTCTCCTAGATCTTGCTTTTTTTTTCATTCAGCAGCGTTTCCAAGATTCATTCATATTGAAATAGGTAGCCACAGTTTGTTCAACTCTCCTACTATTTCTTTGAGTGAAATATCACTTTTTTTCTGTTTTTTGCATTTATGAACAATGCTGCTATGCATTACCTTATACGTGTCTCCTGGTTCACGATGATGGAATTGCTGTATGTGTATGTTTACCTTTATAAGATAAGGCCAAACTCTTTTCCAACTTCCACCAGCAGTGTATAAGTGCTCTACATCTTTTCTAAAACTTGGCAATGCCATACTTTTTACTTTTTGCCAATCTCTTGGGAATCCACTTTGTGTTTTTATATTCATTTATTTGAATAAAAATGAGTTTTGGTCAGTTTTCATGGGATTATTGGCCATTCATGTTTCCTCTTTTGGTAAATGTCTGTTCATTTCTTTTGTCCATTTTGCTATTGGATTTTCTTTGGAGGAGAAGCTGTGGTTCAATTGATAAACCGAAGATCTTTGTACATTCTGGATCCTGATACTTTGTTGGCTTTATGTGTTACATATATTTTCTACTAGTTTGTGATGTCCTTTTTTATTTTCTTTAAGGTGACTTCTGAAAAACAGAATTTCTTAGTTTTAATACAGGCAAACTTATGAATCTTTGCTTTTTTGTCTACAACTTTTTATATCTTATTTAAGAAATCTTTTCCTGCCTTGAGGTCATATTTTCTTTTACGTACTTTAGATTTTTGCCTTTACATTTGTCTTTAATCCATCTGTAGTTAAATTTTGTGTATGGTGAAAAGTAAAGATTCAGGTTCAATTTTTTTTCCCATTGGGATAACCAATTTAAATGATCCCATTTAGGGAGTATTCCATCCTTCTCCTACTAACGAGCAGTGCCACCTCTGTAATACATTATTTAGGTTTATTTTAGGGATAATTTGCTCAATTTGTTTACTTATCTATCCTGAAGACATGAATCACATTACGATGACATTTTTTTTAGAATTTTTATTCTTTTTTTATTACTATGACTAGAGTATCTGGGCAAGATGGCGTCGGTTTAAGTGTGCATTTACCATCTCTCTTGCAAAAAACTGCTGGGTGGGGACAAGATCCTACCTGAGTGAACTATTTTGGGAATCCACAGAGCAGGAGGCTTCAGGGCATCGATCCGGAGAGAGCTGGACAAAGAGACAAATTGGTCAAGGTAAAACCCTGAGTTTCTTGCCCCTGAGTTTGGAAACTGGGGGACGGCTGAGCCCCACTCTCAAGGCAAAGCCACTGTGGGACCCGAGCCCCAACTCCCGCTGGCCACCCAGAAGGAGGGAGAATTTTCCAAGAGTGGGAGGGTGCTGTCAAAGGGTGGGAAGGGGTTTCCTTTTTGTGGGTTTGGTTGCCTGGACCCCCTTTGAGTTTTGAGGAACATGCCAGCTGGCTCAAGGTGGCACCAGGAAAAGGGGAGAGGTGAACCTGCTGAGGCAGCCTGATTTACTTAACCACCCTAGGATAGAGAAATTTGGCTTGGAAGAGGGTGGACTCAGGCAATTGACTAGTCTCGTGCTGAAAACTATCAAAATGTCAACTCCTGTAAGGGAGACAGTAGCACCTAATAAGCTTCCAAGAGCCTATTTAGGGTCCCCTGGGGAGGAGGGTGTGGTCTGGAAGAGGGTTGAAAGTCATTTTTCTGCTGTGAGTTCAGTCACCAGGGTCCCATTTGAATTTCAAAAGGGAACTAAACCTGATGGGAGAGGTGAGGCGGAATCCCCTCACACAGGCTAGCTGCCCTAGGAGAGAAAGCAATAAGAATAGGAAGGGGGCAGGGATTGACTCCTAATCAGCAGGAATTTATCCAACTGCAAAGAGTCAAACCTGCCTGAGGGAAAGTGACTGGATAGCTTTCAGAAGAGCTAGCTGTCCCAACAAGAAAGTTTAGCTTAGTGGAGGATTTTCTACCTTGAATATACAAAGTCCCTAGTTCAATTCCTGGCTCCTCTTAGAGTAGAGATCCACTGGGATATCAAACATTCAACTGGTATTACTATGACTTATAATACAGGTTTATAATGTCTTGAGATTTGGTATGGCAAGTTCTACCACCTTGTTGTTCTTTAAATGTGATAAGACCATTCTTGACCTTTTGTTCCTCTGTATGAATTTAAGAATATGCTTGTTAAATTTGATGCAAAACCATACTAAGAATTTGTTTGCAATTACATGGCATTAATAAATTAATTAGGGGAGAATTATCATGTCAAGAGCTGTGAATGGTCTGTAAGTTTACTTGCAAGCTAACAAGTTAGGCTGCCAATTACATGGATGTTGGCAGAAGACACGAGAATCCTGGGACTGAGACAAATGACTTTCTTACTCACAGCAAATTCCTAACACAAGATACACAGAAATGCAAAAGACTCATGGGAGAATTGTCTCCCAACATAACATCTTTAGGATGTTGAGTCTTCCTATCCATGAACATCCTAGCTCCCTACATTTATTATTTTATATCTTTCAAGATAGTTTTATAACTTTCCCATAGAAATTATACTACTTTATGTATTTTGTTGCTTTTGTAAATTTTTAAAAATTATATTTTTCTACTCATGGTTAGTGTATTGAAATGTAATTGAGTATTGTATTTTGATGTTATATCCAGCCACTTTGCTAAACTCTTCTAATTTATTAATTCTAATTTACCTGTAGATATTTTTGGGTACTATTCCTGCCAGCTCTTAGCTGTATATATTCAGTTTTTTCCCTTCAATTCTGGTCTTTCCTTTCCTTTTTTTTCAATCTTCCTAAGCTGGTTTGGCTCTCCAGTTATCATGTTAAATAAAAGAAGTAGTCGTATTAGTAAACATTCTTATCTGGGGTCCTGAGAGAATGTTTCTTATGTTTCAATATGGGGGTTACACTTCTTATAGGTTTTATTAAGTCTACCCATATCAGACCCATATCAGGTTAAAGATTTTCTTTTCTATTCTTGGTTAGTAAACATCTTTAGCATGAATGAATATCAAATTTTCTTGGATGCTTTTATTGTCTCTATTGAGAAAATCATACTTTTTTTTTTTTTTTTTTTTTTTTTGCTTTAACATGTTAATGTTAATTCCAATTTGGCCATTTTGCTTGCTAATATTTTGTTTAGGATTTTTGCATTACACTCATGAGTGAGATTGGCTTATAAATTTCATTTCTCATGTTATTGTATGGTTTTGATATCAAGGTTAAACTTGCATCATAGACTTTGGACCCACCCTAATCAGGCTTTTGCTCTTACCACTCCATCAAAAGTACTTTTATTAAAGATGCCAATGATCTCCATGTTGCTAAATCCAATGGTCAATTCTAGCCCTCATCTTATTACATGACTTATCGCTAACTTAGGACATGTTTGACCATTCTCCCCTCCTTGAAAGACTTTCTTCACTTGATTCTAGGAAAGCACATTCTTCTGGTTTTCTTATCTCTCAGGATATTCATTCTTAGTTTCCTTTGATAAATTTTTGTCATCTCCCTGATTTTGAAATGTTGGGGTGCACAAAGGCACTTGTACCTCTTCTCTTTCTTTCCAAACTAATCCTTTGATGAACTTATTCAGACTCATGGTTTAAAATGCCATATATATGCTACCTATGTACCTAGCCTCTAAATTAAATTCCTATATCCATCCAACATACTCACTTGGATGTCTAATCAGCATCTCTAAATTAACTCATCCAAAACTGAGCTTCTGATATTCTCCCCAAAAACCTCTTTTTTGCATTCTTCTCCACTAACAAATGGAAATTCCATTTTCTTTTTAAACATTGCCTTTCTTCCATTCTATTTTTCCTTCTGCAAGACTAATTAGAGTTATGCTGGAATGCCTTATATTATGGCTAATGTGTTTTTTTAATTTAATTTAATTTTATTTTATTTTATTTATTTATTTTATTTTATTTATTTTATTTTATTTTATTTTATTTATTTTATTTTATTATTTTATTTTATTTTATTTTATTTTATTTATTTTATTTATTTTATTATTTTATTTTATTTTATTTTATTTTATTTTATTTTATTTTATTTTATTTTATTATTTTATTTTATTTTTGGCTAATGTGTTTTAACCTCTCAGTCTTCCATATAAAAATTATCCATATAGAAATAAAAATTCTGATTTTAAAAAAATTCTTTTAACTTTTCAAAGATCTACTTTTAAATGTATGGATTCTATCTTTAGCTGAGTCTCCCCTCTGCTACTCAATCTTTCCATTTTAAATTTCAATCATTGTATTTTTCATTTCTAAAAATTATATTTAGTTCTTTTTTTAAATGCACCTGTCCATTTTTGGTAGTTTCTTTTTTTAATGTTTTAATTATCTTTTTTTTACATCTTTAAATGCATCAAGCATTTTTATTTTGTATTATGTATTTGAAAATTACTACTGAAGGCTTGGGGATTATGGGTTTACTGTTTGTTGTTTCTGCTGACTCATGCTAATGCTAGCTTTTTTCCTTTTGTTCTCTGTGATTTTTAGATTGTGAGTTTAAATTTGCTGGCATTCTATCTGTGGGGTTACTCTTCAGGCATGAATTGAGGGTTCCTTTTTCCAGGAATGAATTTTGTTTACTTCTGTCTGGCACTGAACACTACTGACATGATCCTCTTAAAAATACAATTATCAGCAATATAAACTATGTAAATAGTGTAGGTTCAGGTACTAAATCCATGTGAATACTAGCCAGTGGCTATTAAAATTCAGGGGAGCCTTTACAAATAAATAATTTCATGAATAGCCAAGACTGAGAATGGTAATTTTCCTTGCTGACTCCAGTTTCCCACCCTCCCACACTATTTCCACTATTCTTAAAAGGTTATATATAGACTTTTAAAAGTCTATATAAATAAAAAGATTTTATTTATTTATTTCTCCCCACTCCTTTGTTGTTTGAGCTCACCGTCTGTCTTCCCCTTAGGAGGACTGGGAGCCAAACCAGGGACCTCCCATGTGGGAGGGAGGTGCCTAATCACTTGAGCCACCTCCACTCCCTGCTTTGTTGTGCCTTTCATTATGTTTTCTTCCCTGTGTTTCTTGTGTGTCATCTTGTGTCAGCTTGCTATCTTGCTCGTCTTCTTTAGGAGGCACTGGGAACTGAACCCGGGACCTCCCATGTGGTAGGCAGGGGAGCTCAATCGCTTGAACCACATCTGCTTCCCTAAAAGGTTATATATAGATTTTAAGGATCCCATGTTTATTGAGCAGATTCTCTGATACCATCCCCCATTTATTCACTGGTTCAAAGTCTTCTACACATTTTCCCTTTGTTATGGAAATACTAGACTATGGGGAGCAACAGACTCCCATTTTCTGGTAGTTTCCAGGCTTATCTCTCTAGAGGTAAAAGTTTAACATGCATCAGAATCACCTGGAGTATTTGCTAAAACACAGAGATTGCTGGGCTTTACATGATGAATTTTTTATTCTGTTGGTCTGGGCCCAAGAATTTGTATTTCTAACAAGTTCTCAAATCATGCTGATGCCATTGCTCTGGGGACCACACTTTGAGAACCACTCTTCTAGCCCAGGGATTGGCAAGTTTTTTCTGTAAAGGACCAGACAGGAAATATGTTTGGCTTTTGGGCCATATGAACTTTGTCACAATTACTCAACTCTGCTGTTGTAGTACAAAAGCAATTATAGACAATACATAAACAAATGGGTGTAGTGATGTGCCAATACAATTTTATTTGTAAAAATATATGGCTGGTCAGATTTGGCTCTGGAGCTGTAATTTGCTGACCCCTGCTCTAGACTGATGTTCCCACTTTGTTCCTGGCTGCAACAGATTTCCTTTACTTTACGGCAGACATACACAGTTATTTAAAAGTGTTATTTTATTTTATTTTATTTTTTCCAATATTTTAATGAACATTTTTAGATGTTAGATAGCAGAATAACTTTCAGGATTTCCAATTCCACCACCTTGCCAAAAATGGAAGTCCTACATTTAAACATTTCCTTTCTATTTGTTGAAAGAATTTAGGGCAATATTTTGCCTTAATATCGATCAAGATTTAGCAGAGCTTAATCTTTCCTACAAGTCCAATCTCTTTAGTAGAGAATGAGTTCTCTGTGATTAGTCCTTATTTTTTCCTAGAACATTTCTCATGCCCTGCGCCTATACAACGTACTCTCCTATTATACTCAATTACGTCAAGGACCCTGAACTTGCCAAGGTCTGCTGTCTCATTCCCTCCAGTGTTTGCACATAGTTTTTTCATTTTCCAGGTCACCTTCCCTTCCTTTCCTGCAGTCAGTTTGGTGAATTCCTGCTATTCCTTTAGCCTCGGTTAATGTCTTCTCCTCTGTGAAATTCTCCTTTCCTGAAGCTGCTACTCTACCTATGTGCACTCACTGTAATGAAAATTATGTCCATTATTAGGCTTACTGCCTTTCCATTGGCAGTGCTAGTTTACAAGAATATCATCTTGTGGGCTATATGCAACTTGAAAGCAGGAATGAATTTCATTTATCTTTAAATTCCCAGTGCCTGACACATATTTGTTACTTAAGAAATGTTTTATTTCTTTATTTTTGAATAATTAAATAAATGGCTAAGTGAATGGGTGACTTTATGGAATGGAAGTCTAAACAATATACTTTACTTTCAAGCCCCACCCATACATACTTGCTACAAAAACCCGTGACATTTTAATTTTATCTTGATAATCACTGGCCAAATTACAACCTCCTAAACCTAGTCTTGTTTATTATTCTGGGTCAGTCAAACCTGTATAAACCCTGAAGTGAAATACACAAGGTCACAGGAGGCTGTATGCATCACCCCTGACCATCATCAGGGAGGCCATTTAGTGTCTCTAAAATAAAACGAAAGACATAGTGTTTTGTTTCTCTTTTATTGCAACCCATTGCAAGGTCAAAAGATTCACGGAAATATAGAAACTACAAACCGGGTGAATTTTCTTTATCCACTCAAAAAGACATTAAAGACAAAGGACCAGTATTTTCTACTACAGCAATATATTTCATAGTCTTTATTCTGAAAATACTGTTGACATTTTGGAGAGGATAAAAAGCCCTGCAATAAATGTGTTCACATGTATTTATGACAAACCAAGCAAAAAAGGAAACTCTGTATCGCCCAGAAAAAATATTTTAAGCCTCATTTCAAAGTATCTAACGAGAACACATTCAACAACCATCACAGGATTACTGAAGGTGATGTCTTTTCTGGTTGTTTTATTTTATTTTATTTTATTTTATTTTATTTTGAGATTAATGCTTTGAGGCCAGGCATGATATTTCTACAGATTTCTACAAAGGTACCAAAGCAGTTTTCCAGGTTATGCTGCATCAGGCTTTCTGAATTAGTCAACATTTTAAAGAATAAGTGCAAGTCCCCCACCCCAACCCCCAAAGCTAAAGCATGTTATAGTGCTGTACTTTTGATTTGAACAACACAACATTGAAAAAAAAAATCAATTATACACTTCTGAAACCATATAACAACCAAACTGTAACACTCCAAAGATTATTACAATTTTGAATTGAAATGGTGCCACCTGTATCATAGATGGCTATCCCTTCTTTTGACTTTTTTTTTTTAACTATTTAAAATATAGTGTGACATTTATAAAAATTAAACTTTTGCTTATTCACTCAAGCTACTATTACTATACATACTATCTTATAAATTAGTTTTGGATTAAAAACCAGTTAAAATATTGTGAGATAAGATATGTTTCATTGGTGGGGAAATGGATATGAAAATGATAGAGTTCAATGTCTTAGTTTAATGTCTGAGAAGAAATACAGTTTATTAATGGTAAATAGCTTTTTTCCCTACATACATTTTATTCCCTTCAAATTAAATTAATAACCCATTTAGTTATGGAAAAAAATACTCTTAGTACTTGACTGACTAGATTTTCTTAACTGATTTGGATTAAAAACAAAAAAAGTCATATTAGAAACAAGTTGACATAATCAAAGGAAAAAGTGGTTTACAAAAAAGGAGTCATAAATACGTGGATGGCATTCAAATGTAAAGCTATCTTTCGTTTCTTATAGCTAATATCATTTTAGCAATATTGGAACTTATAGGAAATGAAACTCAAGCCTCAGTATATCTGTTAAAGACCCAATAATAGTTATGTCCACACCAGGAAAGAATAAATAACAAATTCACAAGTCAGGGTTTTGTTTCTAGCTCTACTGTGAAAGATGATCACTCTTTAGCTTAAAAAGGCTCCCTGCTGTCTTGATTATAAATATAGACACAGGAAAGGTTATTTGATCTGGAGTCCTTACTATGAATTAGTTGTAAAGATGTGTGAAATCAACATATATTCACTTACTGATAGGTATTGTCTTAACCGAAAGCTGGCAATCTTTAATTACACAAAGAAATGCTTATTTCTGACAAGTGTAAACAGATTTTTAATGGTCAGGTTTTCTAATTTTTCTTCTTAACTCACACATTGCCCAAATTGGCCAGCAATAGATCTCTGCAGTAGCATAAGAAGTATTCAAATAATGATAACATGCATATATTCAAGTAACCTATTCTAAATCCCAAAGCAAAGCAAAGCAAAAAAAAAAAAACAAAAAACCCCAAAATACACATACACACACACACACACACAGTAGAAAGATTGTCTACTTATATTTCATCTCACTCAATAATCTTCTATTAATGTGACTATTCCCAAATTCCCAAATCTCAGAAAAATACTTTCATAATTACCAAAATTAACAAAATAATTAAATGATCTGCAGTTTATTTTAAATGACTGCACACCATTAATTGCATTGGTGGCTTCAATATGGATAATGCTAAGATTAACTTCAAATATTAAAATATATCTTGACCAGTTATTACCCATGAAATAAAATCTAGCCCAATGTTAATGTAAAGACCAACTAAAATGTTCAGTACTCAACAGAATACATTTTTTGAACAATGAAGGATGAAGTCTTGTGAGCTGGCCAGGGGAGTTCCGATTGATGCCACCATATAAAACATTTACAAAAAGCTTTATTTTCTCTAGTCTCCAAGTCACCCACCAGAGAGCCAGCTGGCTGCTTGTGGATTACCCCGAGTTAGGCACAGCCATAGTGGATGAAATGCTCCCTCAGTAATCTGGATGAGGCCCCATCTGCCAGGAAATGATCTAGAAAGAAACTGCCCTGGTATGTACGTGTATGCATGCACAAGCATGTGTGCACAGAAGAGATTGTGAGTGGCTGATGCATGAGTGCGAGTGGGATTCTAAAAGCACTGGCTTCTGTTCTGTTCTGGCTGTAACCAACATAAGCTCCTGATTCTAGCTCATCAAAAGAGAACACAGTTGCTTTTTTTTTTGGGTATCTCCAAGTGGCAGTAAAGAGAAGCTCAAACTAATACATCCAATTTATTTAACTCTACCTTATTATTATTATTTTTTTAGAGAAATAGCCCTCAAACTTAAAATGGAAAGGTTTGTGGTTTTCAAAGTCTTTAATTTTGAAGAAAACAACCCAGCTCACCTGGAAACAAATAGCCATTGAGCTTATGCTATGCAATATGCAAACGAGACATACATATGTGTATACACACACACACACACACACACACTCAAGTATACACACAAACAGGTGACAGTTAAAACCTTTCCAAGAGACCACCCACCCCAAATCTACAATTCTCTCTGCCCTGCTGATGATCAGTGTGGACCTAAGCGGGGGCCAGAGGGTTAGGAGGAGGCAGCAGACATATTGGGGGTCCAGCCCATCTGATAGGCCCTCTCCAAGGTCCTCTTGCAGTCCTGCAGGACAGTGCTGAAGGTGATGTGGGGGTACTGCTGCACCAGCTGTTCCACCGTCACTTCGTTGACCTGTAACCAGAGAAGAGCTGCGTCACTCACAGGGACCACTGAGACCGCTCGGCTGCTCCCAATCACTGGCACGCCGTGGACTGCTTACACTGACACATGCTTCCAAGGAGTGTGAGGAAGCGTTTAGGGAGAAGGCATGTCCCTTTTCCTCAGACCTCCTGATTCCCCAGTACTTATATTAGCCATTGAAGATTTCTTTTAAAGATAGACAATACCAAAAAATCAAATGTGTTTTCTAGAGGCATAAAGGATTGTGGCTTGTCAAGATCTTAACCATGTGCACTGAAAATCTACTTCTTAGGAGGTAAAAAAGCAGTAAGATAGCATTCTAAAGTGCATTTGACTTCATCATCAACCTGACAGCCTTTTTAGGACAAACACTAGAATAGTAGAAAGGAAACACAGGATTCTAGATAGAAGCATTGGGGAAAATATTTATTTTTGTTCCCTTTAAATGCGAAGGTATCACAAACTTCAAGACTCTTTGTGAAAAGGGCTGAAATGTGAGGAATCAATAATTAAAACATACATGGCTGGCAGGTCAGGGATGGCCCCAGTAGACCTTAACCATCAAAGATACCACCTTGATTCTTGATTAGACAAGGCAATCAGACAGGCCTAATTAAAACTAACACCTTTACAATTGCTGTGCTGTGAAGGGATTAATTTGTCAATTATTTTTAAGCTGATTGCAGTTCATATCACAGCAGTAGACAGCTTCCTTCATCCTTTAGATAAATAAATGATTAACCTAAGAACCGCAACTTTTAGGTAGCTTTATTTAAAATCTTTATTGAACACTTGGGCATTCTCAAATACATCAATATTTCATTTGTACTGAGTAAGCTAGTCTGAATGAAGGGACTTGCGATGCCCATTTTTGTGCTCCCTTTTGGTGTCCATTATTGAAAAAGATCAGAACCATCAGGAAAATCCTAAACTAATATCAAACCTGTTTTGTTTTCTTTGAAAGTCGCTTGGATGTATGATGACCACAAACTTCAGTCATTTGCATTCTTCTGAAATAACATGGTGTCTTTTGGGTGATGTGGAAAACGACATTATATAGTAGCTTTTTAAAATTATTATTGAGAGTTGATATTTCAACATTGCACTGATGATACATAATCTTTGTCGTAACATTTCTCTATTCAAAACTGGCTTCTGTTTAAATCAACTTTTATTCCAAATTTAACCAGGCCATGCATGCAGTTGATTCTTTTAGTGCTCTAGAAATGATGTATACAATTTTGTCTTCAAAAGCAAGAAGAAAATGATTTTGAATTAAAAAAAAAACAGGATACAAATTAGAGTTAAGAATATGGATAAATGATTTTAAAATGATTAAGCAATATTTTTTAAATTTTTGTATTTAAATTTATGCTCTAAGTCATGTTTGAATTGAGGTAGCTTATAACCATACACTTAGAAGCCATGCATGATCGCTCCCTGCCTGTCTTTCTAGCATATTTTGGATAATATCCAGCCATCTGGCCTAATTTCAGTTTATCAAACTGTCTGAGTTTCTTCTGGACTTTGTACATGCTGTTTTCTTGGTCTGGAATACTTTTTAATCCACTTCCCCATTATAACTCCCTTTACATGCCTTTAATATTCAGCTTAAGAATCACCTCCTTCAGGGAAATTTTCCCAAAGCAACCCCTTCTCTGGGCACCCATGGTAGGCACTCTTGAGGTCTGTCCTCTATTTAAACACCCTGCACCACACTGAAATTGTCTCTTCATTTGCCTCTCCAACCTGGAGACCAGAGAGAGTCTTTCATCTTTAAGGCTATGGAGCCGTGCACAAAATAGAGAAAAAGCATGACAACTGTGGTTAATATCATGGATTTTGGAGTCAATCAGAAACAGATTTGAATCCTGGTTTTACTTTACATCTTTAAGATTTGGTTTCCTTAACTAAAAACAGGAAAAAAGTGCTGATGTCATAGGATTGTTATAAAGATTAAATGTAATAACTTGCCTGGCACTGTGACAGACATAAAAAAGACCCCAAATGGTATTTATAGGAGGCACTCGATAAGTGGTTATTGAATGCATTAGTTAATTCAATGATATGTTCCAAGAGATCAATCCTCTACAGCGTTGATCAATATTGTTCCATTTCTGATACATTTCAGAAATAAACCTTGATAACATTTTAGTGTAATGTCCAAAATAAAATAATCACAGGGCAAGAAGTAACCTTTAAAACATACTTCTACAATAAGAATCCATCTTCATCTACAATAAGAAGCTTTCTCAAAGAGATTCTAGAACCTCATCACAGTCCAGGTTTTAAATACCCACTATCAGGAAATTCTCCCTTTTCTTTACCTGATGTTCCCCCTGCTGCAGTTAGGTTACTTTTCTTCCTTCTGCTATAAATAAACCTAAAGGATTTGCTTAGAGAAGTCATTTGGTTAAAGGAGACCGTCTGAAAATCTGCACTGCATTGCAAAGGAAGTAACATAGTCTAAATCATTTAGCATTCAAGAAACATCTAACTGAAAATAGATGAGAAAAGAATGGATAAGAGAAAACACTCAAACACACCATAAAGACAGGGACTGTCTTCTGCAGTACATTTTTTTTCCCATCTACACATGGGTCTGTACAGTTTTGTCCCTGGTTTTGACAGGGAATTTGTTTCGGAGGGCTAATTTTTCAAAACAGAAAATATCTCTATGTGATAACTGTTTTCCAGGAAGAGATATATAATTCACCTTAAGCAACTTGATACATGAAGATATGGATTTATAAAGTATATCAATTAGGGGATCATTTTTTATTTTAGTAAAGATTTTCATGGTAGGGTTAATTTATTTTGCCAAAATTCTATTTACCTATATCTGTTACCTTAAGTAAGGGTCATGTGTAGTTGAGAATATAAATGGCGGTGTGCTAGTTCTCTGGCTTTCATAGGTTATAGATAAGAATAGACAATAATTTGACTTTGTGTAGCTGTATGAAAAATGGCACCAGTAGTTCTCTCTGGATATAATGTGTCCTCTAAGCAATCTTTTTGCTAACTGTGCTCTGCAAATTCTAGAAAACAAAAACAGTGGGGGAAATGCAAATATTCTACCTTAGGGCTTTGTTGGGTAGAAGTTATTCAGGGGAAATACATGGGTTTCCACTAAGGAAGATTATATCTTTTACTATAGTGTCTCCTGGTGATAAAGCATAACAAATTTTATACTAAAATTATGTTCATTTACCCCTCAGAAGTTCAAAGCATGCTCAGCTGTTTGTTTAGACTCCATACATGCTCTGGTGCCTTAGAGAAGGAGTTCAGACACCAGGAGGGTCCAAATCATTTTAAATCATTATGCCTACATACACATTTCTGCAGACATTTTGTCATGCACAACTCCACTCGCTACAATGAAAAGAACCATTCTCTGTTCCAACTCATAAAATGTACACAATATAAAAAGGGAACATAAAGATGAAGTTTCTTTTTTAATTTCCCCATGATTCCTGGTTTTCATTTTTTTTTCCTTTTGCTGAAAACGATCATTGACAACTCCTTTACTACACATGAGATTTGAAAAATGCAGTGTATCTTCCTAAAGAAATATGCAATGGTGTCATTTGAAGAAATTACTGTTATTAAATGGAAAAGGCATGTACCACAGGGTTTTAAAATATATATATATATGAAAGACTGGATTTTATAGTTCTCTTCAAAGACTGCATAACCATAATCTACATTTTCAAAATTATTATAACTCTTTTTAAGGGCAGTAGCAATTTGGGTGGTGTTTTAATCTACTTTGAGTTAACATCTATTAGCACTTTCTGTAAAAGTGAGGCCAATTGCTATGCTAATTAAGGTAAATCACACCATAGTTTTACTATATTGCTGATACTACAACCTAATGTTGAGAGAACCTTCAGAGTTTCAGAGATTCAGTTTAACCAATTTATCTAGACCATCATATTGTTTCTTCACCTCTTCAATATTTTCCCAAGAAGTTCCAGAATTCATTGTAAGCCTAGGCCTGAACTATCTCTCTAGTGTTACCTACTGTGCAGAAAATCTAATTTTTGATAAAATTTGTTGAAGAACCATTTACATTAAATGATTCGTATTTCCTCTTTGACTCATGTTATAAAACAGGGCATGTTTCTTGTTGGGTGGGAAACATTTGGTACTGAATGTGGTAGGTTGAATTATGTATCCCAGGAGGAAAGAAACATGTTCTTAATCTTAATCTATTTCTGTGGGTGTGAACCCCTTGTAAATAGAACTTTTGAAGATGTTATTTTTAGTTAAGGCGTGGCCAATTGAATCCGGATGGGTCTTCTTCCTATTACTGGAGGCCTTATAGAAAAAAGCCATAGAGAGCGACACCAGCCTCCGCAGGCGGCGGGAAGATGCTGCTCTTTGGCGTAAATTGCTATCCATTAGGGATCGTTTCTCAGAATCAAGTTATAAGTGAGAGTTCAGATAAGTGAGGCTGACATTGCTGCTTTGAACACTTCAGAAGGGGAGAATGGATTTATCAGGAGTGAAAAGGAAGAGCTTGCTAGGAGTCAAAGAAAATAATACAAAGTCCAGCACTAGGGCTCCTTCTCCTACCAAGAGGCAAAGACCGCTCTGATGAGAAGTCAAAGGATCGCTCCAAAGACAAAGGGGCCACCAAGGAGTCGAGCGAGAAGGATCGTGGCAGGGACAAAAAGAGGCGCAGCGCTTCCAGTGGTAGCAGCAGTACCAGGTCTCGCTCCAGCTCTACCTCCAGCTCTGGTTCCAGCACCAGCACAGGCTCAAGCAGTGGTTCCAGTTCCTCTTCGGCCTCAAGCCGCTCGGGCAGTTCCAGCACATCCCGCAGCTCCAACTCCAGCAGCTCCTCTGGCTCTCCGAGTCCTTCTCGGCGCAGACATGACAATAGGCGGTGTTCCCGCTCCAAATCCAAACCACACAAAAGAGATGAAAAGGAAAGGAAGAGGCGGAGTCCTTCCCCTAAACCCACCAAAGTGCACATTGGAAGGCTCACTCGGAATGTGACCAAGGATCACATCATGGAGATATTCTCCACCTATGGGAAAATTAAAATGATTGACATGCCCGTAGAAAGGATGCATTCCCATCTATCCAAAGGCTACGCCTAAGTTGAGTTTGAGAATCCAGATGAAGCCGAGAAGGCACTGAAACACATGGACGGAGGACAAATAGATGGCCAGGAGATCACTGCCACCGCTGTGCTGGCCCCCTGGCCTCGGCCGCCCCCCCCCCCCCGGCGTTTCAGCCCTCCCAGGAGGATGCTGCCACCACTCCCATGTGGCGCAGGTCACCCCCATGGATGAGGAGAAGGTCCCGCTCTCCCAGGCGCAGGTCTCCTGAGCGCCGGCGATCCCGGTCCCTAGGCCGCCGCCGCCACAGAAGCCGCTGAAGCTTCAATTCCTCGCGATAAAGCAGGGCCAGCTGCAGAAACTCCGCCCCCCAAAACTTAAATCCCATCCAACTAAATTTTGTCACTTTTCAAGCCAAAGGAGACTAGATAGGAAAGGAAATCCCTAGCTCAGAGGCAGGCTTCTAAGGCAGCAATTTTCTCTGGAGGCTGAGTCTGGCCTGCAGAAGTATTGGTTTGGGGTTATGCCTATAGAGATGCCCTCCAGTGGTTCTGGCTAGAAAGCTCACCATTTCCCAGTTCCAGAGAGAGTTAGTTCAGAGGCAGAGCCAGCAGGGACAGCAAGCGAAGCTGCAGGGTGTTCGTGCTGACCCCGCCTCGGCACGGTTCTCCTGTCCCCAAATGACCTGGGGCCATCTGGTGGCCTGGCCGGGCCCCTCTTGGGCCCTCGAAGAACATGGGTGAGCACCTGTGCAGCTGCCCTTCCTGTTGGCCCCGTCCACAGTCCCTCTGCTTCAAGTTCCCTACTGACCCCTAGGGTCAGAACACCCCAAGAGCCCCTCTCTCCTGCATTAGTTGGTGTGAATGTTTCCTTACAATGTGCTTGCGCACACCTCCACGAGTCCCGCTCTGAAATTGGCGAGCATCTGGAGAGCCAGGTCGACAGCTCATCACGGAGCCACTGCTGCGGCCATCAGTCCTGGCGGTCTTGCAGATTAACTTTGCAAAGTGTACACTGCTTTTTTGGCTTTTATTGTACAGTCACTACTATAAAGTTTCTATTTTGAATTTTGTAACTTTGTAGCATTTTAGATGATGTTGTGTTTGTACTTTGTTGTGTAGACTGAAAGAATTGTATTGAATAAACATAGGATTAGAAAGCAAAAAAAAAAAAAAAAAAAAAAAAAAAAAGAAAGAAAGAAAAAGAAAAAAGCCATAGGGAAGAGCAAGAAGCCAGAAGTCAGTGGAACCTGGAAGCGAAGGGAGATGGCAGGAAAGCCAAGGACCCATGGACTGCCTGCCCACCAGCATGCTCCAGACCCCAGCAGCCGCTAGCCTCTGAAACTGAGAGCGAATAAATTCCTGTTGTTAAGCCAATCCACTGTGTGGTATTTGTCTTAGCAACCTGGGAAACTAAGACACCGAGTATATTAAAATCACACTTAAGAATATATTAAATCACTTAAAAATCACTTTTTAAAAAACAGAAAATTTTCCTTCAAAAAGTTAACACTATTTAATACACCAACAACAATAAAATGTATTACATTATTCCAATACTAGAATTCCTTGACATTGTTTTATTGTTTTAGTCATGTCTTTGCTCCCATTCCTCCACACACTATTTGACATATTCTCCCTCCATTAGAATATCAAGCTCCTTGAGATACGCGCTTTTGTTGTTTTTTGCTCACTGTCAAACCCCTAGCACCTAGAACATGTCTAGTACATAATAGTACTCCATAAATATTTGTTGAATAAATTAATATAGTAGTTGTTCAGTGAATATGTATTGAATAAATGAAAAGGCACCAAACAATACTGTATCAGAAATTATGAAGATAAGCTCACCTTGTTCCCAGACTCTTCTATCTACAGTGGTAGTGAATCTCCAAAGTCTTGGCATTGATGGCAGCCCCAAACTGCTTTCATCCTTTGAAGTTCATTCTGAAGGTAAGCCTCTGTGCTACTATCCTTTCTGTCTTCCCAGATACACTTTCCCTGGTTTTTCCAATAGTTTTGCACAGGAGGTCAAATCAGTTCATGATGGTGGTTCAGCAAGATTTGCTAGATTGTGTGGCTGTCAGGCAGTGCCCATGAAATGACTAGGCTATACATCAGAGCAATTGATAACAGCCTTCCTTATTGGAGATTGATGACACACTACACCAGGTGTATAACACTGAGACACGCTAATGGTCATTAGAATTGAATCGGTTCCCAGAGCTTTGCAAAAACCCACACAATTCAGAGGATTTGATGCTTTAGCCTGCTCAGGGTGGCAGGCCCAGGAGAGGCCCACAGAAGATTTGGAAAGGCTGTGACATTTAAAGGATGTCACAGTTTTCTGGTGGCACAGAGGGAGCTGGGTACAGGTCCACTTGCTCAAAGCAAGGCTTCTGTTACCCTCTAATTTCTTGAGTTTCAGGGGTCAATGTGCTTTCCTAGGAGCAAATGGAAATCTAATGGACTTTTTTTTTTGGGGGGGGGGGTTGTTTTTGTTGTTGCAGTGGTTTTTGGCACTTTTTGCCCTAGGGAGCATGTGAATAATGCTGCAACAGGTGGTATAGTTCCAGATGAGGTAAAATTCTCCAATCAAAATTGCCCCTGCCCCAGTGAGAAACACTGTACTTATCAGTATTAGGCTTTCATGTGATAGGAGACAATCACACCCATATCTTCTCTTTAGCATGATCTATTTTGACAAAATTTCTAAAAATGATTTGCTAATTTTTCATTCTAGTGCCAGAAAGGCAAAATAAAAGTACACCCCCATTCTAGTAAGGATGAGACAGGAGAGGAAGGGAATAATATTTAGTGAGCATCTAGTACTTTCCAGGCATCTAAACATAAATAATGTAGATGAACTGTGGCTCAGATACAGTTGAAGCAGGCTAGTAAATTACAGAATCAAGAGACAAATCTGGAACTTGGCAGAAAAACACATGGCCATAGATACCCCACAAGATGGCTGCTGGAAGAACCTGCAAGAACCCCCATTTAGAACAGGATTTCCTCTGATATAAAGCAGAAGCCCCGGGTATTCTCCAGGGGCCTTATCATTGGGCCCTCCCGGGGGATGGAGGAGTAGGGTAATCAATCAAAAAGCAAACAACTGGGATTCGTCCCCCTACATTAGTAAAGGGGCAGAATAAATAATGGTTTAAAAAGCAAGCACATGGGAAGCGGCTGTGGCTCAATCAGTAGGGCTCCCGTTTACCATATGGGAGGCCCCGGGTTCAGTTCCCGGGCCTCCTGGTGAAGGCAAGCCCGCCCGCTTGGCGTGGTTAGCTGACCCAGCGAGCACAAGCAGCAAGGGGGGGATAAATGAATAAATAAATAAAATCTTTAAAAAAAAAAAAAGCAAGCACACCCTTCTCAATTAGAGGTGGAGTGGGCATGACCATCCCAGAATCCTCAGGATTGGGGAATGAACTATGGACTAGAGTGGATTTACTGATATTCTACTATAGACTTATTGTGATTCTAGCAATGGAAGAACTTATATCATTGACGTGGAAGCAGTAGCTACTGGAGGCTCCAAGGCCAGGGAGAAGGAAAATAGGTGTAATACGGGGGCATTTTCGGGACTTGGGAATTGTCCTGAATGATGTTGCAATGACAGTTACGGGCCATTATATATCTTGCTATAACCTACAGAATTGAGTGGGAGAGAGTGTAAACTATAATCCATGCTTAGTGGCAATGCTCCAAAATGTGCTCATTAATTGCAATGAATGTACCACACTAATGAAGGATGTTGTTAATGTGGGTAAATGTAGGTGGTGTGGGGAGTGGGGCATATGGGAATCCCCTATATTTTTTATGTAACATTTCTGTAATCTAAATATCTTTTTAAAAAAATAAAAAATTAATTAAAAAAAAAAAAAAGCAAGTGCAAAAGCCAAACCGGCCCTGCTCTTGCCATTTTCTGCCCCTGCCTGGATTAGCATGCAAGCAAACCTGGGGATTTGCAATCTGTAACGGGGAATTGTAGTCTGCAAATCAGCCCTCTTTACCTCATTTCAGCCCCTTTCCTCTCTACCTGGGACCCATAATCTGTTCTTTTCTCCCTTTTCTCTTCTCTCCATTCCTAAAAAATAACTGGCCTAACTACACTTGCTTGCACTTAAAATTCATTTTTTGTAGCTTAGCCAAGAACCTAGAGAAAATCTGGCACTAACTCGGCCTGCTGAACATTCTTCCGTGAAGCTGTGGTTGTGTGAGACTTTAGGAGCATGATGAAAACATGATGAAACTGCAGGACAAAAAAAGGAACCCTTTGGCAGGGCCAACTGCTACTGGGCCAGAAACTGGCATTGCTTTCTCTCCTCTTTATCTCCCATCAAAATGTTTTCCATGTCCCAGAGGTAGAATGGTAAGCAAGAAAGATATCATCCCTGTCCTCTTCAAATTTAAAAGTTTGTGGGATGTGGTGGGAGGTGTGGGAGGTGGGCAACATGGGAATCCCAGTGGGTTCCGTGTAATATTTTGGGTAATCTAAGCACCTCTCAAAATATATGTGTGTATATATATATATAAATAACATTTTTGTAAGCAAATACACATATATGCATATATATTTATATATCATTTTGCAAATGTTTGCATGTATTGTGAGAATTTTGATTTTTACCCACAATAAAAATAAATTAA